>VSMD01043111.1:0-54185 GCA_008750895.1 Mirza zaza
GTTAGAGTGGCAAGTGCTGGGTCTGCCCCAGAGTCAGTGATCCAGTGGTCCAGGTGGGGCCAAGAATCTGCGTTCCTAACAAGCTTCCCAGCAATGTGGTGGTCCACAGACCCCACTTTGCCTAGACCTTCCCATTTCAGGCTTTGGCTCAAACTTGACCTTCTCAGAAAGGCCTGACCACCTTGCCTGGACATGGACATAGTTTCCCAATCTATTGTTACTACAAATAATGCTGAAGGGAATGTCCTCATACATGTTTCTTACACTTAATATAGAAGTATTTCCCCAAGGCTGCTGGGTTGAAAGGAATACTCCTCTTTTTCCATGGAGACAGCCAAATGTTCCACAAAAAAAGGTAAGTTAATTTATAGTCTAGCCAGGACCCTTTCAACACATCCTTACCAAGTGTAGCTTATTACATTACTAAGAAAGAGTAACCAAAGAACAAAACCACTAAACAAAGTGAAGTCATTATGGACTAATGATAAGAGTGTTTCATAAAATCAGAATAATGAGTCTAATTCTGGGGGTCTGAGGTTCTAAATAAAAACCATAAAAAGGTTATCAAAGTGATGTGTGTTTGTTGTAGATTATTTGGAAAACTCAGAGAAGCAAAAAGAATGTAAGAATAATAATTGTAGTTCTGTGGTCCAGAGACACAGAACTATTAATGAGTCTTTGCATTTCCGATGGAGATGCAAATGTTATATTGTGAACATCTTTCCAGTTGGTGAGTTAATATTACAAGATAATTTTTAACAGTTATATAATATTTCATCATAGGATTGTGCCTTAATTTATTTGAGATTTTTCTACCATCAGAGTTCAGAGTTGCGTTTAAGTGTTTAGTCCCCTTAGCAATGTGATGCTGACTTCTGATGATGCCACACATACCTGCCTCATGTTCTTGGGATGCTTTTAGGGCTGTTAGCTGGTAGGTGGTGACCACACATTGGTGAGCTTCCATCCACCTATGTTATGAGGCCTCAGGCCCTGGGCCTGGGGGCTCTGCGTAGTTGACCCCCTGCCCAGGCTCTTGGTGTGGTCAGAAATTCAGACCATGCCCAGCCCATGGGAACACAGGACACATGCAACACACAAGCCATGTGGTGCAGAGCAGGGGAGAATCCAGGTAAAGGAACCACCTGGGTACAGGTGCTCAGCTGTGAGTCAGTCCTTGGTGGGTGAAGGCAAGCAAAGGGCTGTTGACTCAAAAAAATGATTGAGGGAAAAACTCAATCAATGGAGGTTTATTTAGCCAAGATTTTGAGGACACCCGGAAAAACACAAAACTGAACGGCACCTCAGGCAAGCTGTGGCTATTTTTCTGAAGGAAGTTTGGAAGCTTTAGTAGTTTAAAGGCACACAGAGAGAAGGCCAAAGGCGGGTGGGGGCAGGGCTGATGAGGTAGTGGTTACATTCTTGTGAGGTAAGGGAGTGAAAGAAGCAAGTATGTAGATATCCCTGGGTGGGTGGAAGAATGTCTGATTTTGTGTGTCCCCAGTTCTGTTACCCGTGAGATAAACTTGTAATTCATTATTAGTGTGGAATGAAGAGGCGACTTTGATTTCCTTTTCTGTTTTGAGACAGAGTCTCACTCTCTTGCCTAGGCTAGAGCGCCATGGCATCAGCCTAGCTCACTGCAACCTCAAACTCCTGGGCTCAAGCGATCCTCCTGCCTCGGCCTCCCGAGTAGTTGGGACGACAGGCATGCACCACTGTGCCTGGATAATTTTTTCTATTTTTAGTTGTTTTGGCAATTTCTTTCTATTTATAGTAGAGATGGGGTCTTGTTCTTGCTCAGGCTGGTTTCAAACTCCTGAGCTCAAGCAATCCTCTCAACTCGGCCTCCCAGAGTGCTCAGATTACAGGCCTGAGCCACCACACCGGCCTGATTTCCTTTTTACAGGGCTCCATTCAGCAGAGCAGCAGGACAGCCAGTGGGAAGGTGAATCCCAGCAGGACAGCCAGTGGGAAGGTGAAGGTTACAAAGGACCTTCATTGCTGGGTTCAAAGTTTGTGCTTCCTACTATTATGGTGGTTAAGCTATTGATAACATGTGAGCTGCAACTGTCAGGTTTTAGTCTGAAATGTCTGTTCTTGGCGTGCTCATGGCCAAAGAATGAGCAGACACGCCAAAGTTAGGCAAGTATGAAAATGAGGTTTATTGAGGAAAGAAAGATAGGATTATAGGGCAAGAGCAAGACATAGGTTTACAGAGCATGATACATATGCCACAGATGACAACTGGACCCAGTGTTACAGCAAAGGGAAAGCCAAAGGAAGGGCAAAGAGAACCTGATTGTGGTCTGGGTCTTATTTTATGGTGTCCGGATAGGGACCTCCCCGTGGTTCAAATGTCACCATAGAACCACTTTGATTGGACAGTTGGGGAGCTGCATGACCTGAGTCTTACTGTGTGTGTGTGTGTGTGTGTGTGTGTGTGTATTCTAGGTCACTTTCTGGACTTTATGGTTCTCATGTGGCTTGGCCCATGGGCTAGAGAGTCCTCTGCATTCTTTTGCAGCTGGTGCACCAAGTTCTGATTGGCAAATTCGTAGGGTAGTCCCTCATCCCCCAGGTATGGAGAGCCAGGGTTGGGCAGGACCAAGATGGGGGCAACAGCACCCACTTTTGTCCCTAGGAGACCCAGAATCCCTCACTATCTACCTAACACAACCTGTACCAATTCCTCCTCCTAGAAGCCTCTGTCCAGCAGAGGCCCTGCCTTTAGTCCCCAC
The DNA here is from genome assembly GCA_008750895.1 of Mirza zaza. Taxonomy (NCBI): domain Eukaryota; kingdom Metazoa; phylum Chordata; class Mammalia; order Primates; family Cheirogaleidae; genus Mirza; species Mirza zaza. Next base: position 2,742 of record VSMD01043111.1, read on the forward strand.
TCAGCTCCTCCTGCCCCTGCTGGGCTGTCACCCTGTGGGCAGGGAGCCCTTCATTCCTCATCTCTAGGTGTAACTGGGGAGTGGGACATGGGAGGTACTGGGGGACATGGGGAGGAGTGAGTGGATTTCTCACAGATCCCTGCGATTCAAGCCTGATAAATTTATTTATTTATTTTATTTTTTATGTTTAATTAAGCCTGGTAAATTTAGGATTTTTTCTTTTCTTTTCTTTTTTTTTTGAGATGAAGTCTTACTCTGTTGCCCCAGCTAGAGTGCAGTGGCATCACTGCACCTCACTGCAACCTCAAATTCCAGGGCTGAGAGTAGCTGAGACTACAGGCGTGTGCCACCATGCCTACCTAATTTGTCTGGTTTTTGTAGAAATGGGGTCTTGCTGTTGCTCAGGCTGGTCTTGAACTCCTGAGCTCAAGTGATCCTCCTGCTTCAGCCTCCCAGAGTGTTAGGATTACAGGTGTGAGCCACCTCCCCCGGCCTAAATCTAAGATATAATCTCTGTTTTCTTAATGGGGATTTCAAATACTTAAACTTAACACAATTTTTGATGCTCAAGTAATTACCATAGTTGCTTGTTTCTTTGTAATCCTTATCAGTATAGAAATAAAATGCTGAGGTATTTTGTTTAACTAAATGGACATGCCTATTTCAGTTTTTCTATTTTATAAGCAATACACATTCATTCTAGAAAATTATAAAAATGGAAATATACAGCAGAAAATAAAAATTGTCTGTAATTTCACTACCCAGAGATGACACCATATACATAAATATTCTCTCCTTTCTCATCTATTTATCTGTTGTTACAGAACAAGCCCAAACTCTGTAAAATAACTTAAAGAGGTTTATTCTAAGCAGAATATGAGTGACCATAGCCCAGGAAATGTGTCTCAAGAAGTCTTGAGAAAATGTCCTTGAGGTGGCCAGGTTAGAGTTTGGTTTTATACATTTTAGGGTGATAGGAATTTATGACCTTGCGTCCATAAATCAATGCATGGAAGGTATACATTGGTTTGGCCTGGAAAGGTGGGATATCTCCAAGCAGGGGCTTATTACATTATAGGTTATAGGTAGGTTTGGAGATTCTTTGATTTGTAATTGGTTAAAGAAATAAACCTTTGTCTAAAGGCTTGGAATCAGTGCAAAGGAATGTTTTAAGATAAAGAAGTCTGTTATTCACAGAGCAAGCCACAATATACTGACTCAAAGTGATTTGTTAAGCAAACTGATGGCATGTAGGCATGACTTAACCTTTGCCTTGCATGGCCTTAGGTCCTGTTTGCAATTAGTCTAAACTCCAAAATGGAGGGGGTATAATTAGATGTGTCCAACCTCTCTTCCCTTCATGGCTGGGAACTCAGTTTTAAGGTTTTTCTGGGGTTCCCCAGGCCAATTCAGTCAGCAGGGGAGCTTAGGATTCTATTTAATATTTCTATCTATCTATCTATCTATCTATCTATCTATCTATCTATCTATCTATCATCTATCTATCATGTATCTATTCTACCTATTATCTATCATCATTATCTATTATATCTATACATCTGTCATCATCATCACTGTGGCTCTCTGCTTTTACTTCCTCAACAATATATCAGTATAGATGTGCTGTACAAGAGAATTGGGTCCTGTTCCAGAATCCTGAAACCTGGGAGTGAGACAGTCCCTGTCTCTCATGGAAAAAGTAAGAGACCAGCCTGAGCAACATAGTGAGACCCCATCTATACAAAAAGTAGAACAATTGGCCAGGAGTGGAGGTGTATACCCACAGTCCCAGCTACACAGGTGGCTCACTTGAGCCCAGGAGTTCGAGGTTGCAGTGAGCTATGATTGTACCACTGTACTCTAGCCTGGGTGATAGAGCCAGATGCTGTCTCATTAAAAAAAATCATTGTAAATTACCATGTTCTCAGAAAAAAGGAGAGAATTCATATAAACGTGGAAAACAAAATTTAACAGCCATTCATCATAAAAAACTACTTGTAGTTTCAGCAAACTACAAACAGAAGGCACATCCCATCCTCATGGTGGAAAGCAAAGTCGTCTCCGTGGATTGTAGGGCAAGAGGTTGCAGGCTGAACCAGCCTGGGGAGCTGGCAGACACCGTCCATCTACCAGGCCTGTCCCCATGGTGGAGGTTGCCCTGGGTTGGCCAGCCACTTAGGGACCCTGGCCATGACCATGGCCCTATCCCTTCCCTGTACTTGGCTTTGCACTCCCCAATCAACTTGAAGAACCTATGTCAGCTCCACCTAGACTTTCCCTGAGGGCTGGATTGTGCTAGACTCAGGTCAGGGCACCCAGGCTGTCTGATTTGTCACTGTGAATAAACCCACTGGCCCCTGCTTCAGGCACCATCTCTGTGGGCTTTGTGGCATGACTTGACTCCTGCACATCAAGTATCTGCACCTGCTGACCATGTCAGCGACCATTCTGCAACCCCACCCACCCACAGGTTGAGTCTGCATAGGCAGAAATAATCTGGTCGATTTTTCAGGGAACTGTCCCCACCACCCCAAACCGAAATGTTCTGGAAGGTTTGCAGGGCGTGTCCCACCTGAGTGTAACTCAGATCCGACTTCCATGCTCATTTCCTGCGCTGAGATCTCCTGTGTTCAAATGCGTCCTTCATGCGCAACTGAAGCTGGCTTCTGAAAACACGAGTCTCTGGATGCCACACCCCTGCTTAGAGGATCCCTCTGGCCGACAAAGGGAAGTCTGTATCCTGAGTGTGGCCCAGATTGCTGTGTGACCTGCCAGCTTTCCTCTCCACGCCAGCCCTGGCCAGCTCCAGCCCTTCGGCTCCCACGTGTGGGTGCTCTCTGGGGCTGGCCCCCACCCACCGTCCCCATTCTCCTCCCCAGTTCCAACTGCTCATCTCCCTGGAAGCCCCCCATGGAGACTCCTCCTGTGTCATCAGCTCCAGCTCAGCATATCTTGTCATTTAACGACCTGTTGGCGACATCTGTGTCCCCACGGGTAGTCACTGCAGCCAGCGGTGAGCTCCCGGTTTGCCTCAGGTGCTGCTGTACACACGTGTGTACTTAACTCATCAATCCTCACAGAAACACAAGGCAGATTCCCACTCCCACCTCCAGTGTGATGAGGCTGCCACCTGACCAGAGCCTCTAGAGGATGAGCTTCTGGAGAGATTAAGTTCTGTATTTCCAGCAACTAGTCTAAGACACAAAGTAGGTGCTCAGTAAACACCTGTGGGTAGGATGCCGGGCGAGTTTTCCTATGTGTGATCGCTCTTCCCAACCCTGTGAGCTAGGAGGGGCTCTCTCCACTTAGGCCCAGGCAGATTCCAGCCCTGCTCCTTCTAGGGTTGGTCGCTTTTCAGAAAACACGCAGCCTCCTTTCTCATCTCATTTAAAGTCTTCTGGGTTAGCTTTCCCCAGCCAGCCCATTTCTGGTGTTTAGAGCAGAATATCCACCCCCACTGCCAGTTTGAGGGCAAGCCTGTGCAGCTGCTGTGTCTGCTCTTGCTGCCGCATGGGGGCCCGGCCGGCCTTGCGATGCTCTTCAGGGCTCAGCTCTTCTCTCCTGGGGGGAACGGGCTGCCCTGAGGCCGCTGCCTCGCCTCCTTTCATCTCCAGCGGGGCCCCTGGCTGACCAGCCGGGCTCCATCTGAAAAGGCAACCTGCTGCTGTTCCAAGGCCAAAGAGCCCCGATTGCCAGGGCTGCAAGGGCATTTGCTGATGGCTAGTTGATTCGACCCCACCCCATATGCTGTAGGTGGGGAGGTGCGAACTGGGGCCCAGGAAGGCCAGGGACTCGCCAATGCCACATCTTTAAATCCATTATGATTTTTAAAGAGTCCCTGTCTGGGATGGTCTGAGTTAGCTCTCCAATGACACATGCACCACAGGATGTTGGCTCATGGGGGTTGAGGAAGCTGGGAGTGTGGGGTCCAGTTTCCATTGGGTGACACCTTAAATGTGGATGCTGGGGAGGTGTGTGAGCTCAGGGTGTCACGGGGTGCATGGGGCAGAGATCAGGAGGTGGTCACCCAGGGCACTGTGGCCCTGCACTCTGGCAGTGTGACAGACAGGCATTCTACGCAGCAGGGGTTCCTCTCCTCTCTGTGAGCAGGGCAGGCTCTCTGAAAGGAGGCCGCAGTGGGCTGAGTTCTCCAGCCCCTCGGGCCAAGGCAGGACCCTCCCCTGTACCCTTGACTGAACCAGGGAACGGCCCCTGGCAGCTCACCCATGTGTCAAAGGGTGGCCAGGACACTTCTGTGTCCTAGGTTTCTGGAGCCAACGGATGAGGTGCTGAAGCCTGTGCCTTCTGGCTCTGCTCGCCTGGCCTGGGCTGCGCTGGTTCCCCTGGCCGCCTGGTGCCTGCAGGCCCCAGCTTGCCGCCGCCTCAGAGCTCTGCCCAGGCCCTTCCTCCTCCCTGCAGTCCCTGTCCACTGTTCCCCCAGACTGCGGGAGGGGGGGGGTCTTCCAGCAAACTCCCCACCATGGGGGCCCCTCTCCCCCATTCCTCCTGTGATGAGCTGCCTGCCAGGAAGACGGCTGGGGTCTGTGTCTAATCCGTCTCTGAGCCCGGAAGGGCCTGGCACACGCCTGGCTGGTGGGCCGTCCCTGAGTGTCTGAGGAATATGTGAACATGACTTTCCAAAGGCAGCGTGGATGTCCCCATCTGCTCACAGCTCTTCCTCTTCTCAAGTAAGTTATTTTAAATCATAAAGCAATCTATAGACATGGAAAACGATAAGGGAGCTACATTTTTCTCTAACACAAAGTAGAAATTTGACCCTTTTTGTCACAGCAATTGGCATTTTGCATGGGCCCCGGCACAAAACAGCTTCTCGTGTGTCCATGGGTTGTGTCCCTAGGGAGGACTTGGGGCAGCTGCAGATGTAAACACTCAGAGTTGCCCGCAGACAGCTGGTAGCCGATGGACGAGACCCAGACACAGAGCAGCAGGGACGAGAACGCAAAAGAACTTGGGAGGCCAGAAGAGGAATTCGAGCTGGAGCAGACCCAGGTGGTTTCAATAACTCTGATAGGGAAGAAATCTCACCCTACATTTCCTGTGGTTTTTGAAAATATTGGTTATGTTAACTGTGTGGTGAACTGCACAGAGCTCAGCCCACAGCATGGATTTGTACTGGGGACATTTTTGTTGTTTTCATATGAGCCAAATTAAAGAGCTCTTACAGGAAGCATCCAGAACCTTGGGCAGGTGGGAGGAGGCTGTCTGATGGCTGCCGGCAAGATTCTGGTACCTAGACTGGGCGGGCAAGGTGAGTGTCTCCTGGCCGTTACTGGTTGGGACTCCATAACGCTTGTTCCAGAAGGACTTCTCACCAATCTGTGTCTTTCTGGCTTGGCTGTCTTCACTTGTAGCGTCTGGGTGGTCGCCCATGTGGGACCATGTGCCTGAACCCCGAGCTCTTCCAAAACCTCGCTGTCCTGGGGAGCAGCAGCCCACTCATGGGAACAGGGGTCGGTAGTGGAGGAGCTGACAATCTTGGCTAGGGACCCTAGCCTGACACCTTCCCCAAAAGAGGCAGCAGGAGGAAGACCAGCGTGTCTGCGCCCTGAAGGTCCCAGCTCTAGTTCAGGGTACACTTTGCTCTCCAGGGCTGGGGAGGTTGAGGCTCAGGACGCTATAGTGTGGCCACAGCTGTTGCAAGAAATCTCTGTCTGGCCGGGCTCGGTGGCTCAAGCCTGTAATCCTAGCTCTCTGGGAGGCCGAGGTGGGCGGATCGTTTGAGCTCAGGAGTTCGAGACCAGCCTGAGCAAGAGCGAGACCCCATCTCTACTATAAATAGAAAGAAATTAATTGGCCAACTAATATATATAGAAAAAATTAGCCGGACATGGTGGCACATGCCTGTAGTCCCAGCTACTTGGGAGGCTGAGGCAGCAGGATTGCTTGAGCCCAGGAGTTTGAGGTTGCTGTGAGCTAGGCTGACGCCATGGCACTCACTCTAGCCTGGGCAATAAAGTGAGACTCTGTCTCAAAAAAAAAAAAAAAAAAAAAAAAGAAATCTCTGTCCGATATTTGGCTTGAGAGAGAAGGAAGTGTGGAAATCAAGGGGAGTGGTATTCACAAAGACTAGAACTGAATTCCAAGATCTTTTCAGACTAACTAAAAGACTGCTGAGATTTGCACCGTGAGGCTGCCCAGCCCAGGCTGAAGTGTACTCGGGGACAGGAACAATGTGAATAAACTAAAAGACTCAGAATGTTCTGTGGACTTTCTTGGAAATGGAGACTAGACTCTATACAAGAGAAATTGAAACCAAGAGCAGCACTCAGCATGTTACACAAGTGTCATGAGAGCAAACATACCTGTCCAGGTGAGCAAAAGCTGGATGTGGATGAAGCCTCAGGGCGTGCCTGGTGGGGCACAGGCTCCTCAGCCTCAAGGGGGCTTAAAACAGCCGGAGAAAACCAAGCCACATCCAGCCCCTGCCCCTGCCTCACGCTGACTCCCTGTTCTTGCTCCTTTAATGCCACTGTCGATAGGCTAATTTCACCTCTGCGTTTGGCTCTTTATTTTCTGTCTCACGGCTGCAATATTCCTTGTTCCTCCTTTACTATGTCCTTTGGTTTTACATGGATATTTTTTATATAGCATTTAAACTCCTTTAATGATTTTTAAAAGTATATTTTTTGAGTTATTAGTGGTTTCCCTAGGGCTTACATACACACTTTAACATGGACTCTATTTCAGATTTCTACTAGCTTAATTTCAATAAGATATAGAAACTTACTCCTATACAGCTTCCTTCCTTCTCCTCTTTTTGTGCTATTATTGTTATAAATATTACATCTATATATGTTATTAATACAAACCCAGCAATACTTAGGTGTAATTATTGCTTTATATGATCTCATGTCTTTAAAAAAAAGCTAGGGGACAAAAGAATACAAGTGTACTTATAGAGTTTTTAAAAAATAAACTAATAAACATTATTAGTTACCGCTTCTGGTTCTTTTCATTCCCTCTTATGGATTTGAGCTACTACTTGCTCTTCTTTCCTTATACCACTATAGTTTCATCCATGCCTTCCCTTGTATTGTTATTGTCAAATACATTACATTCTTTTTGCTCTAGGCCCAATAATACAATTTTATAGGTATTGCTTTAAGCAATTTCCTTTTATATTAGCTAAGAGAAGACATAGAAAAAAACTTAATTGGGCTGTGTTGCATCATTACCTACATCATTACCTTTACCAGAGCTCTTTGATTTTTCCTGTGTATTCGGACTAGTTTCTGGTGTCACTTCCTTTTAGTCGGAAGGAATTTCCTATTTCCTGTAAGGTCGTTCTGCTAGCAAGGAATTCCCTTAGTTTTGTTTATCTTGGATGTCTGCATTTCACTTTCATTTTTGAAAGATGGTTTTGCTTGATATAGAATTCTTGGTCAGCAGTTTGTTCCCCCCAGTACTTTGAGTGTGTCACCCCATTGCTTTCTGGCCCCCATTGTTTGTTTGTTTGTTTATTTTTTTCTTTGAGATAGGGTCTTGCTTTGTCACCCAAACTCTTGTGCAGTGGCATGATCATAGCTCACTGCAACCCTGAACCCTGGGTTCAGGAGATCCTCCTGCCTCAGCCTCCCCAATAGCTGGGACAATAGGTATGCACCATCACGCCTGGCTAATTTTGTTTACTTTTTGTGGAGACAGAGTCTTATTGTGTTGTCCAGGCTTGTCTCAAACTCTTGGCCTCAAGCAATCCTCCCACCTTGACCTTCCAAATTGCTGGATTACAGTTGTGAGCCACTATGCCTGGCCTGGACAGACTTTTGTCATAAACCATTGTCTGCTCAGCAGTCTCAACAAACTTTGCCCCAGACCATTGTATGTTCTTCAAACTCATTGACTTCTCCCTAGTAGTAATTTAGTGCCTATAGACAGAATTACTCCTCTTCCCCCTTCCATAACTTGTTTTGTTGGGATCCAAGCCCATGTTCTTTCTATAACCTTAAGATGGTACATAACATTTTATACCCCCTTAGGGGTTGGGTCTTCATTCTAAAGGTTCTTGTGTCACATAAAATTTGATCAACTAAATTTGTCTTTTCTCCAATGAATCTGCCTTTTGTGAATTGATTTTTCAGTGAAACTTCAGAGGGTGAAGGAGAAATTTTTCCTTCATCCCTACATATATGACAAGTCATTTTTCACTTGCTATTTTTAAGATTTTCTCTTTGTCTTGAAATGTTGAAACAGTTTGCTTATGATGTACCTAAATGTAGGTCTCTTAGCTTTTATCTTATTTGAAGTCTGTTGAACTTCTTACACAAGTAAATTAATGTTTTTCATTAAACTTGGGAAGTTTTAGCTATTATTTCTTCAAGTAATATTTCTGGAACTTTACCTCTCTCTTTCTTGTATTTCTATTACATATATATTGATGTGCTTGATGGCGTTCCACATTTCTCTTAGGCTTCATTTTTCCTCATTCCTTATTCTTTCTGTTCTTTAGATTGCATGAACTGTATTTTCAAGCTCACTAATTTTTTTCTCTGTCAACTCAACTATACTGTTCAATTTCTATTGAATTTTCATTTCGGTTATTGTACTGTTCAACTCCAGAGCTTCCATTTGGCTCTTTTTATCTTTACAAATTATTTATATTTTTTATCTTTTCATTAATATTCTTTATTTGATGAGTCATTGTTATTATACCTGCCTTTAATTCTTTAAACAAGAACAAAACCCTTTTGGTTTTTGAATGTTTATAATAGCTGCTTTGAAGTTTTTGTCTGTTAATTTCAACATCTGTGACTCCTTAAAGGCAAAGGCAGTTTCTGTTGCCTTTTTCTCCTCAATCCCCACTGGGTATGCATTGTATTTTCCTGTTTCTTTATGTTTCATATTTCTTTTGTAAAAAATTGGACATTTTAAATAATACATTGTAGCCACTCTAGATACTGATCTCTATTCCTCAGGAGTTTGTTGTTTTCTGGTCATCTTGTTAATTTGTTTAGTGACTTAGCCGGACTATTTTAGTGAAGTCTATATCTCCTGAAGTGTGTAGTTTCTGATTTAGCTTCCCAGAAGGCACAGCTGTGAGCATCGCTTGACCTCTCCTCTCACAGGGTTGACAATGGTGTCAGTTGGACTCTCTTTGACTGTTTCCCTGACATCCCTGTTGGACTTCTAGCTGCTCCACCTCTAGTATCACATCCAGGTGTTATCCTCTACTAATTGTTAGCTGATTTCTCTCCTTTTATTATCAATCCTGAAGCATAAATTGTTTCACAGTCCTATCCAATTAATGTCTTGCTGCATAGCATGGGGTTAGTCTTGGGGTTAGTCTTTGAGACTTGCTTCAATCACAGGAAGGCTCCTCTAAGCTGCTTCTTCCCATGTTTCTGTCAGATTTCTAGGTGGTCCCATTTCACCTGTTGCTTTCATGGAGCTATCAGCCTTGTCTTAATTGGACACCATGAAAATCTCAATTGTCTTTGATTGTGCCCTTAGGCTTGAACTTTCCCATGCTCTGTTCTAAATGAAGTCAGTTCCTTTGGGGAGACTGGTTTTTGAACTCTCTGTCCTTCTTGATTTTCTCTCTCTGAGAAGAAGCTCTGTGCCACTGCTCTGAGCCTGGGGGTCAGGAGGCTTGCTTCTCTTGAAGTAGCACCCCTGCTCCATACTTGTGATGATGGGCATAGGCAGTAGCATCTGGTCTTCCCGGCTTGCCTCTGGGCATTGAACCTCTGCCGGACAAGAGAGCTGGGTTGAGGATGATTTGGCCCAGCATTCTCAGTCTGCTTCACCTCAGTAAAGTTTCTGTCTCATGAATAGGGGTTGGTGGAAGAAGGGATCCCCAGAGTTCTCAGCCACATTTGCCTGGATTAAAGCTTCTTCAACAAAGAGCCAGGGTAGAGGGAATGAGACATGTTGTTGGCCTGTCTTCTCCCCCAGGGGATAATTATAGCCCTAGATTGGGACGTGGGAGGACATAAAGTCTTGTCTTCTTGACTGCATTTGTCCAGAGTATGGGTTCCATCACAACGAGCTCTGGGGGAAGGGGTGGTGAAGGAGTGGGCTGGTATTCAAATGCCATAGTATCTTTATTCTTCTCACTGAGCTTTAGCAGATTCTTCTGAATAAATGTTTCTCCATTTTCTCTATGTCCTTAGGATAATGTCCAGAGATTTTAAATGGTTTTTTGTTTAAATTTTTTTCATCAGTTATCGTTATTTTTCTGAGAGGAGGGTCTGTGGAGCCTCCCATGCCACCATCCCGGAAGTGCTTGCCTTCATTTCTGGAAGGTATTTTCAGTGGGTACGGAAGCCTAAGTTTACATTTTTTTGGTGTGGTGCTTTAAACCTATAGCTTCACTACCTTCTTGCTTGCCTTATTTCTTGCTATCACGCTAGCCTTCCTTTCTTTCTGTATTTGTTGTCATTTTCCTCTTGCTATTTTCAAGATTTTCTCATTGTAAGCATTTTGATTATAATATGCCTTTCTATATTTTTCTTCATGTTTCTTTGGAGTTTATTAATTTTTTGAATCTGTGAATTTATAATTTTCATTAAATTTAGAGAAAACTTGGCTATTATTTCTTCACACATTTTTTTTCTGTCCACATTTGTATATCCTCTTTTTTTTTTTTTTTTTTTTTACAGTTGAACATTATTATTTATTGCTACTTTTCAGTTGAGGAGACTGTGTGAATCAGAATGTGTTTGGTTGTAGATATCAAGACACTTGAATCAGATTGGCCTAAACAATAACTTATTATTTCCACTAACTGAAAGATCTAGAGTTAATGGTAGGTGTGAGTCAGAAATTCTGCAGTGATATCATGGACCCAGTTTCTGTCCATGTCTCTGCCTTCTAAAAGTGTCTTCTTCCTAAGGCAATTTCTGTCATGGTTCCAAGACGCCTGCTAGGTGTCTTGGCTCCCAGGCTCCCAGGACACTGTGCTTCCTTGTTCATATCCACTGCCATATCTTTGTCCTAGCATCCCCTTTGAGTTCTGGGTTTCTCTCTGACTGGATGAGCTTGGGTCATGTGGCCATGGCTGAACCAATAACATGGCCTAGGGGATGGAATGAGTTGACTGCCTTCACTTAGATCACTTGTGCTACCCGTGGAGCTGGTGTTAAAGTTGCTGTTCTTAGATCCATGAGGAGCCCAAATGGAAGCCTGGGGAATGATTGCTGGACACAACCTCAGATGGTTACCAGGGACAGGGACATTAACTGGTCCACGGTTCATGTAGGTAATTAGTGACAGAGCCTGAAATTGACCCCAGGTAGCCTTACTCAAGAGCCCTTTCTCTGAGCTGCTGTCCTTCTAGCACTTCCTAACTCTTAAAGTCTTGTAATGAATGTCTTATACATATCTCTTATGGTTTCTTCACTAAGAATGTCACTCTGTTGCCTAAGTGATGCTAACTTTTGGCCAATAATAATTCCAAAAACCACAGATGTGTCATCTTATGGCATAAAGTGGTATAAAGAGCACTGGATTAAGAACTGTGATTTGGTCATCCCATTAACCTCGGATGGTTTGGTACTCTAACCCAATATCTACTCGGCCACTTGAAGCTGTTCCCCAGCTCACTGGTGCTTTGTTCATGTTTTTAAGTATTTTTCTGTGTTTCATTTTGAATAGTTTCTATTGCTATGTCTTTATTTATTTATTTATTTTTTGAGACAGAGTCTCGCTGTGTTGCTCAGGCTAGAGTGAGTGCCGTGGCGTCAGGCTAGCTCACAGCAACCTCAAACTCCTGGGCTCAAGCAATCCTGCTGCCTCAGCCTCCCAAGTAGCTGGGACTACAGGCATGCGCCACCATGCCCGGCTAATTTTTTCTATATACATTAGTTGGCCAATTAATTTCTTTCTATTTATAGTAGAGATGGGGTCTCACTCTTGCTCAGGCTGGTCTCGAACTCCTGAGCTCAAACAATCCGCCCACCTCGGCCTCCCAGAGAGCTAGGATTACAGGCGTGAGCCACCGCGCCCGGCCTATTGCTATGTCTTTAAATTCACTATTCTTCTCTACTTCAATGTCTAACCTATTGTTAATCTCATCCAGTTTATTTTTCATATCAGCTATTATAGTTTTCATCTCTATAAGTTTGTCTTGGGTCTTTTTAATACTTCTGTGTTTCTACTTTAAAGTGTTAATTTTTCCTCTAGATTTCTGAACATAGCTATAGTAATTGTTTATATGTTTTTATGTCCTTGTCTGCTAATTTTAATATCTGTGCTAATTCTGTGTCAGTTTTTATGGACTGATTTTACTCCTCACTGTGAATTGCATTATACTGCTTCTTTGCATGTCTGATGTTTTTTGATTAAATGCCAGGTATTGTGAACTTTACCTTGGTGGTGGTGGGTGTTTTTGTATTCTTATAAATGTTCCTGTGTCTTATTTTTGAATGCAAATATCTTCATAGAAACTATCTGCATCTTTTAGGTCCTGCTTTTGAAGTTTTCCTAGGCTGAACCAGAACAGTGTGTAGTCTAGGGCTAATTATTCTCCATTGCTGAAGTTAGACTCTTACGAGTACTTCACTCAATGAACTGTGAACTGTAAGGTTTTCCAGTGTGGCTGGTGGGAATAGATACTATTACCCGCTCTGTGGTACTGTGATCATGTACATTCTGGATACTATTTTATCTAATCCTTCGAGATGCTTTGTTCCCTGGACTCAGATAGTTTCTCCATGCATGTACTCCATTCTTTATTTTATTTTTTTTCCTTTTGAGATGTAGTCTCACTATGTTGCCCAGGCTGGTCATAAACTCCTGAACTCAAACAAGCTTCCCACCTCAGCCTCCCAAGTAGCTGGGACTCCAGACGAATGCCACTGTGCCCTGGCCTGTGATGATTATTCTTAACTTCAGACTCAAGGGGGACCCTTTGCAGATCTTCAGAGCCCCCTCTGTGCAACTGCACCCTACCTTGTAATACGTCCTGAAAACTTGAGCCCCTGAGTCTCTCAGCTGCCTGTCTTCTTCTGAGACACCAGCCCGAGCCATTATAGGGCAAGTCTTGCTTGTTTCCCAGCCCTCAGGGATCATTGTTTTTTATTATTTGATGTCCAATATTTTAAAATTGCTGTCTTTTATAATCTCCCTCTCCTTCCCTCCTTCTCTCCCTCCCTTTCTTTCTGCATTTTTCCCCCTCAGACTGGAAGGTAACTGCAGTTCCTGCCACTGCCCCTTGACCTGCAGCATCCATCCCTACCTCATAGTCTGCTCTTTAGCACCCTCATTTCCTACAGTGTCTCTCTTCTTAGGGAGCGGATCCATCTTTTATTTAACTCTCTACCCCAGAACCGGAGAATCGCACATGACTCCTCCCTCTCCCACATTCCCCAGCGTTCAGTCCTTAAAGCCTGTCATTTCCACAGCTTTAACCCTCCCTTTCTTTGTTCCCTCTGCGCCGTCGTCTCTTGCCTGGATTATCAAGTTCTCCGATTCTCCCTTCTCAACCCTTCACATCTGTAACAAGGCTTTTCCTCCTCGTGTGTTCAGCGAGGGCACATTCACATGCCAACTTGATTAAAGGAGAAACAGAAGTCACTCTGATTCGTGTCTTTTCTACCAAGCCCATTACCTAGGACATTGTAGGTGTCAGTGGAGATTTTCTTTGTTGAAATGACTTTTACACATATGAAAAGATATTTGACCTCATCAAAATAAGAAATATACAATTTAAACTGTATGAAGATGCCGTCGCTCTTCACTGATCAGATTGGCAGAACTCCAGAGGGGCGGCACTACGCTGTGTGGGAGGATGTGTGTGAGGAAAAAGGCAGGTGCATTGTTGCTGCTGGGCGTGTAAATTGGTACAGTGTTTGCAGAGGGCAGTTTGGCGACATCTATCAACCAAAATTGGAAATGCATGTATCTTTGACTCGTTAATTTCACTTGAAGAAATTCATCTTCCTAATCTACCTGTACATACATATCTGTAATGATATTTACTGCAGCAAATGCTTGAGAGCAACTTAAAGGTTTGGGAACAGAATATTAGTTAAATACAATGTGGTCCTTTCAATGTGTATTGAGTGGGGATGGCCTTCCAGGTATGTTATCAGGTGACAAGATCCAGGTGCAGAGCAGTGTGTGCTTCACAACTGCTCATGGCCCCATTTAGGGAGGGGGACAGGTGCCAGGGGACAGGCATGGAAAGAACACTGACTTCATGATATGCCTTCTTGTAGTCTCTGAGTATTGAACCGTGCACATGTGTTACCTATTCCAAAAGTAATATTTAAAAATGTGTGCTGAATACTACTGCATTCCCCTCCACGACCCCTCCCCTACTGCTATACCCAATCCATCTTCGGGCCCTACTGATTCTGCCATCTGAATCTTTCTCAAATGTGTTCTCACCTTCTCTCCATCCTCTTTTCCATTTCTGCCTCCTGCCCTCCTGCAAGGCCCGGTTTGAAGCCCTCTTCATGTGTGCAGTCTCCCTGACCACCTCCCACCAGTATGAGTTCTGTTCTAGACAGGTTAGGTTTGGGGTCCCTGGGGTGGGGTACATATCTAAAATCCGGAACTCAGGTAAGAGAATTTTGACTGAAGATCTAGATTTGGGAGTCATTAGGTGCACTGTGTGGCACATTCTTGAGCATGAGTTGGTGGGTGGCTACCAGAAATGATAGGATTTTTGACTGGGACTGAGGATTAGAACCTGCTGTTTTTGGAATAGTGTCTAGTTGTCAGGTGGAGCTGACAGTTTGCTATCAGACTTCCAAACAGCTGCAGGCGCTATAGAAACACATGTAGTTATGTCTAGCAGCATTTCCTCTTCCCGCCCAGTGACCTCCCCTAAAGTTAAAGGATGTCATCCAGAAATCCCCTCCCATGACCGACACTGTGCAGGACTTGGCAGAGAGGAAGGCCACTTGGGGGAGCTGTGTTGCCACCCATGGTCTCCTGGGACATGCCCGGGTCTCCTCTTGACGCAACTGCTCCACGATCCCCACTGAGCTCTCCTGGTTTGGACGTAGGGAGAAAGGGGGCCTGGGAGGAGGGTGGTGTTTACAGGTCAAGGTGGAGCCATTCTGAGTATGAACTTTAAACAGAAAACCTGCCAAGTTTGTCCTGGATGTCTACTGTCACTTCATGTAACAGTCATTGTTTCTGCCCTCAGAATAAACAGAGGCTCTGAGATCTGACACATCAGAACTGAGAGAACACATCAGAACTCCTGGCTGGATCAGCCTAGCCCTTCCCTGCTTTCTTTCCTGGCTGGGAGAGAACCCCCAGGTGGGTGGAGCAGCATTTATCTAAACCCCACTGAACCACTAGACAGGGAACATAAAGGAACAAAGAGAATAAAAGAGGAACAATAGCCAAGGAGAGATGCCAGCAAAATTTGGGAGACTTTGCAAAGCAGAGGGAAGTGAGACCCACAAACCTGGGTGGGCCATTTGGGAACAAGCCATGGGACCACAAGGAGTGAGGACACGGTGAAACCACCAATACCCCGGAGTCCCTGTTCCACAGCACATGAGACCCGCCAGGGATGGGGGGGGGGAGGCCCTGCTACTTTCCCTGAGCGTCTTCTAGGATGTTCCATCCCTCCAGGCACAGACTGGACAATTCCCCCCTAGAAAAACTGATTGGCTTAGAGGACAGAGCCATGGCCGCTGACCACTGGGGCTCCCCTGGGAGGCTGTGGCCACGTCTGACCACTGTTATTCTGGGCGCATGGGTAGCAGGCCCTGAATGCAGCCTCCCATGCAGCCTCCAGTCAGCGCTGTCATGTTTTCCTTGTGAATGTTCACAGGCAGCAGAGGGCCAGCCGACTTTCAGGGCCAGTCTCTAACTGAAGGACAGAGGCCAAATAGACGCGCAGCTGGAAGGAGCTGGGGCTCGAGAAGAGAGAAACTCAGACAGCAGCCGCAGCCCTAGACTTACTGTCCTCAGGGAGGCAGGAGAGGACGTTGCATGCAAACAGGCGGATGCCTTAGATGAGGAGTCCTGAGGACAAGAGCGAGATCACAGGAATAAAATGCAAGGGAGAGCGACAATGTCCAGTTGTGCCATCACACTCGAAAGTTCTCCCGTTTGGGGCTCTCCTCAGTGTGCACGCCCCATCTCCCCTGCTTTGGGTGTGGCCACCAGGGGCCTGTCACTGAGGGAGGGAGGCAGGAGTTCCCACCATCCTCAGCAGCTCTGGGCAGCCGACTTCTCAGCACGGGGGTCTGGAAGGGGTGAATCGTTACATGGAATCCAGGCTCTGCGGCAGAGGCAGGTAAGGGGTTGTGGGGTGAGGGCTGGGCCGCCAACCTTCAGTCCTGCTGTGTGGGCCGCAGCATGTTTACCTGCCCTTCTCCTCCTGCGGATGCCTTGTTGTCACAGTTAATCCTGTGCGGAGTAGCATCCTCCACCGGCTCTAGGACGTGCGCCAGGAGCGGGATTCCTGGTGGTTGGGCAGAGCATCCTTAATGGATGAGTGTGGCCGTGTCGCCTTCCCAGTGGGCTGACGCCAGGTCACACTCCTGTGTCGCCTTCCCAGCGGGCTGACGCCAGGTCACACTCCTGCTGGAGAGCCAGCACCACGTGCTGTATGCCTTTCTAGCTCCTTGTGTGGGATTCCATTGGGTATAAAGTGATATTTCACTTTAAAAGTTGTGTTTATCATGTTACTAGTGACTGAGCACCGTGGACTTCTGCTATCTGGCTTCCTTGTCTGTAGATGCCTATTCATCACCTTCTGTCTACTGGAGTTTCTGACTTTATCGTTCATTTATGGGAATTCCTAATATGGTCCTAATATGGTCCAGATTTTACTCTCATGTCAATTTTAGGTGGGGCTGTCATCTATTAATTTTAAGTGATGTTTTTCACTGAAGCGCAGTCCTTAATTTGGATGTTGTCAAATCCATTTGTCCCTCATCTTATGGTGTGTGCCTTTGCCATTTTATGTAAAAAGAGTTTATTTATTTTTTTTATTTTTTATTGTTTTTTTTGAGACAGAGTCTCGCTTTGTTGCCCAGGCTAGAGTGAGTGCCGTGGCATCGGCCTAGCTCACAGCAACCTCAAACTCCTGGGCTCAAGCGATCCTGCTGCCTCAACCTCCCGAGGAGCTGGGACTATAGGCATGCGCCACCATGCCCAGCTAATTTTTTCTATATATATTAGTTGGCCAATTAATTTCTTTCTATTTATATTAGAGACAGGGTCTCACTCTTGCTCAGGCTGGTTTCGAACTCCTGACCTTGAGCAATCTGCCCACCTTGGCCTCCCAGAGTGCTAGGATTACAGGTGTGAGCCACCACGCCTGGCCAAGAGTTTATTTATTGTGTTTGTTTTATTTAAGAAGACTTTCTTTACCCCTGGTCACAAAGCCTTGCTCTATTTTCTTCTCATGGTGTTATCATTGTACCTGTCGTGTCTCAGTCTTGAATCCATATGGCGTCCACCTCCATGAATGGAGTGATGTGGGGTCAGGCTTTGTTTGTCTCGGGAGCAATCAGGAACAGGTTTCCCCATACCACCTGTGAAGCCACCCTCTCTCCTCTGCCTCAGGGTGTCCCTCCACCTTCCTTCAAGCTCCCTGCCCACTGGGGTCTTCCGTTTGTCTGTTCTGAACCACCGGGAAGAGCTGCTCTCACTAAGGGGTTGAAGTTGCCGAGGGCCTGGGGGAGCAAGTCCTCCCTGCTCTTCCTGTTCAAAAGTGTGCGGAGCTCTCTCAGATCTTTATTGTCCCATACAAATTCTAGCATGAGCTTGCTCAAGGTCTTCACAGATTCTAGCTGGAATTTCGAGAAGGATGGTGTTGGCTTCGTGGTTTATGCGACTATAGCTTTACACGGACTCGTGTCTTGGTTTGATGGGATCTGCTCTTCTCCAGTGAATTGAGCCCAGGGGAACAGGGGACGTGTCTGCACCCAGGCACTCATGCAGCGTGTGGGTTGCAGAAGGAGCCCAACAGTGATTTGCTGGTTTAATCGGCTGCCCTGAGTGTTGAATAATGATGCCTCTGAAAGTGCTTTGCGAACTAGGAGGCGGCTCACTGGTCCAACCACCAGTGCTGGTGCCGACCTGAGTTCACTTCTGTTTCTGCAAATTCCCGGCTGTGTGACCTCAGGCAGGTGGGGGCCAGGCTCCGTCACCCCCATCAGGAGTCTTTATAAGGATGGACAGGGTGACACCAGCACGCAGGAAGCACTAGGTGTCGCTCTCAGTGTTGTTGCTGAAGCCTGTCTGAGAGTAAGGCAAAGCTAATTCTACTTAGAAAACCACCTGGTTGATGGAGGATGCTGCTGGCAGGGTCACCTGAGACAGGCTTGATACACTTTGCCAGCGGAATCTGTCGGCTCTGTGCCTTCACGCTGCGTCTTCATGTGGACAGGGTGAGGGTGAAGAGGGTGAGGGGGAGACAGGGCAGGGGAGAGAGAGAGAGGGGGAAAGAGAAGAGAGGGCGTCGTCTTCCTCTTCTTCTAAGGGCACCAATCCTATGGAGTAGGTGGACTAGGATGCCACCCTATGACCTCATAACCTCATAATTAACCTTAATTACCTCCTGAACGCTCCAATATAGTCACATTGGGAGATAGGGCTTCAACACATGAATTTTAGGGGACACAGTTCAGTCCACATCACTATCCTATGACACACGATGCAGAAATAGAAATATGTCCTTGTCAGTTTTGTCAAGGGAGGTGAGAGGCTGGACGCACAGCAGCGGGGTCAGGGCTGGTGCTGTCCTTTGCCCTTTCACCCCACAGAGAGGCCGCGTGCACCTGCTATTCAGGGATGCCACTCTGGGGGAAGACCTGGGAGCGTCCTTGGTCACTTCAAGCCCTGCTGGCTGGCACCTGCTCCCACACCCTCTGCCTGCAGCCTGGAGAAGCCCAGGCAGCTCGGGAAGCACTGCTGCACTGAGAGGGAGGTGAGCAGCGGGCTCCCTGCTGCAGGAGGTCCCCTCGCAGGGCCACGCAGGGCTTGCTTTGGGTACTTTGACAGACTGGCCATTTTCGTGTCTGAACTGTGGGCTCTCTCGGGAGCAACGTGACTTTTGTGATAAGAGAGTGACCAGAAAAGTGAGGGCCTATCTCAGTTGACCTCCGAGGGGTGAGGGGGGAAGCGGGGCAGTGG
This sequence comes from Mirza zaza, assembly GCA_008750895.1. Classification (NCBI taxonomy): domain Eukaryota; kingdom Metazoa; phylum Chordata; class Mammalia; order Primates; family Cheirogaleidae; genus Mirza; species Mirza zaza. The sequence goes on from VSMD01043111.1 coordinate 21,813, forward strand.
GCAGAGAGAACCGAGTTTCCACCATGTCCCGCACGCCTGCTCCCCAGTGGCCACAGTGGTGACTCAGACTGTTCAGCTCCTGGTCAAGGGGTGTGTGGCTCAGACCCTTTCAAAGCTGCCACGAAGGAGCCCTCACTGGTGGCTCACTGGCACTTAGCAATTACCCTGTGTCACTCTCCCAGCCTCAAACACCTGGCCGAGGCAGGCCCCCTTTCTAGTGCTCTTTCCCAATGGGGAGACTGAGGCACAGGGCGGTGCAAGCTGAGCACCCGTGAGCCTCGAGGTCACATGGCTGCGGCTTTGTGAGGGTGTTGCTCCTGCGCCTGGTTTCCCCCGGTGCTGATGGGGGTCCCCGTTCCCTCCCGAGCAGTCTAGGCATTGCTGAGGTCCCTCGACTCTTCATGTCTTTCTTCTCGGGGGTCTGTGGTGTTGGCCAGGCCCCTTCTGAACAGGTGGACAGTGGCCACAGGAGGTGGCCCTCTCCCAGGTCTGAATGTGCTGTTTATCTTGAGACAGAGCAGAGATCCCTCTTAGGGGCCTGCCATCCCCCTAAACATGGGAATAAAGGAGAAGTCTGGAGTCCCTTTGAGGGAAATTCCAGGCACCTAGCTAGCCTTGAAAAGTAAAGGAGCAACCTGATGAGGAAGAGTACAGTGACAGTGGTCTCCCAAGCAAGCCAGAGTCACAGGTGTTTTGACTCCCTATAGAAACTAAGCGATAACACCTTTTTAAATTTAATTTTTTGAGACAGAGTCTTGCTTTGTCACCTGGGCTAGAGTGCAGTGCTGTCATCGTAGCTCACAGCAACGTCAAACTCCTGGGCTCAAGCATTCCCCCTGCCTCAGCCTCCTGAGTAGCTGGGACTACAGGCGCCACCATGCCCCGCTAATTTTTCTATTTTTAGTAGAGATGGGGTCTCGATCTTGCTCAGGCTGGTCTGGAACTGTTGGCCTTATGCAATCTTCTCACCGCAGCCTCCCAGAGTACTAGGATTGCTAGGATTACAGACACGAGCCCCTGTGCCTGGCCTAAAAGATAACATCTTAACATAGCTTCTTGAGTTGTTTTTCAGAAACCTCACCATGTAGAAAATACCCACTTGCTATGACATGGACCTCAGATGAGGGAGAACTGTGGAGAAAGTCACACCTGTGGGTATAGCCTCCATGTGTTGGTTTACGATTTTGCCTGCACCTTCTGCTTTCCTGAAACGCACCCCTGCCTTTAAAATCCTTGCTTGTAAGCCATCAGGGGTTCCAGTCTTAAGTGCTAGCAGGCTGGTCTCTTTGCATGGCATCATGCAACAAATGTCTTTCTCTCTTGCTGCAAATCTCAGGTCAGTGTTTGGCTTTGCTGTGCCGGGTGAGCAGGCCCCAGTTACAGTCTCACTCCCAGTGCTTGGGCCCATTTCCCAGAGGCCACATCCTGAGGCTTAACATTCACCAACCCGGGGACCCCACACTTGCCCCGACTCTATGCAAGGTCAGGGTTTGCTTTTCTCAACACATTGGAGGAGGTTCCCTTTCTTCCGAAGCTGCAGCTGCAGCCACACAGAGCAGGATTGGGAGACGGGGATACCTGGGCTCCCACCTGGCTGCCCCTCAGACCTTGCTATGTGACTCTGAGAAAGATATTTAACATCTCTGAGCCTAGAGATTTGGTACAAGAGTTGAGGGTGCTCAATATAGGCTTCAGGGTTCTCCAAAGGGCGTGAATGCCACATTGTGGCAAGTTCCTGGGGGGTAGTGGGGCGCAAATTAAAAACTCTAAGCTCACCTGCCACCCGCGTCTGTAGGCCCTGCGGGGCTCCCTGGGGCAAAGGCCTCGGAGGTCTCAGCGCGCCCATCACATCGGCTGGTCACGAGTGAAGCCTAGAATCTTTGCGCCCTGCCCATGAGCGTCCCAGCCTCGTGGGGATTTGGGGTCCCACGTGACTCTCAGGAAGGGGTGTTGCAACCACCCTCAGGGAGGGCTACTGTGGAGGGAGAAGAGGAGGGGTGGTGGCATCCTAGCAAACCACACCAGAAACGGGCCTTGGAGAGTGCTTGGAACATCCTCTTCCCCTGTGGAAGTGGGAGACTGAGGCCCGGGAGCAGCGCAGTTTGGGTCTCACGGTGAGCTGGCAGCAGAGTCGGGACCACACCCCCACCCTCTGTCTCCCTCTGGGCCGGCTCCCCTTGAGCCCACTGCCCTGCTCAGGGCCTGGCCTGTCCTGACCGCCCTCCGCCGGTGCCCAGCAGCCCCTCGGGAGCAGGGCGTGTCCAGGCTGAGGGACTTGTCTCCAGCCAGTGTGTCTGGCGGGCTCTCCCACGCCTACCCTGGGGAGATCCGGGGCTCCCCGGCACCTGCCACTTGCCGGCAGCTGTGGGACTGTGTTGCTGGGGAGTGCTGGGCTGGGCCAGAGGAATCGGTTTGATTTCTGGGCGGGGTTAGCGGTAGGTTAAGGTATGCACTGAAAATTGAGGAATGGATGCCTCAGATGGGGGCTAGTTTGGACAAATTCTGGAAAGAGCCTTTACGTCCTTGCACATAGGTTTAGTGACAGGAGGGGAAGTGTATAAATGGGATGTTATCCTCTTGCTGGCGTGGGGGTCCCTCTGGAAGTGGTTTTGCTCCCCACCCCCCACCTGATGGCATCTCTGATGCCTAGAGTGGGACCCCTGCAGACCTACAACCACATCAACCTTAGTTCTTACAGAATAGGCTTGACATGAATGTGAGAATAATAATTTGTCCCAAATTTTGAGATAAGACCACATGAGGGTAGTGAGTTTTATCCAGGCCAGAGCATTTTCTGTAAGCCCCTCTGCGGGTAACTTTGCTTGATTAATGAGAGTCCAGAAGTTATAACACCTTCGAGGTTAAAGGATCCCTGAGGAAATGGCAGCTGTGATAGATTTTTGCTTTATCCCCCCAATAAAGAAGATAATTCCATAGGTTGCATTTTATTATCTTGTTGTATATTAACCATATGGATGGTTAATAAATATGGCATATTTATTAATTCCATAGTATCTTGTATAATATCTAATTTGGCAAGCTATTTTGACATTTCTTTCCTAACTATATAAACCTTTGTTTTTAAGTGTTCCTTGAATCTTCTTTCATGTCTTTATGTGAATTCTCTCATTACTGAGTTAAATCAGAATTTGACACGTGCTCCTAGAAGTAGCTGTATGAGAATTATTCTTTGTAGTGACTTGAGAACTGGGCATTTAGCGTGAGGAACGGCTCCCTGGGTATGTAGGTGTGTGATGTCCTCTCCCCCCCACGCCTGCGGGGACTGGCGCGTCCAGCGTGGGTTCAGGCATTGGTGCTGCTGCTGCACTACCGGTGGTTCACTTCTACCCAGTCGTGTTTCTGGGGCCTGTGTTAGCGCTCTCTTGCTGTTGTAATCAGTTACCCCGAACTTGGTGGCTTGGAACAACAGATTTCTTATCTCTTGGTTTCTGTGGGTCAGGGGCCTGGGCACGGTGTGGCCCATTGGGTCCTCTGCTCCGGGTCTCACAAGCCTGACGTTGGGGCGAGGACCAGGCCGTGTTCTGCCCGGAGGCTCTGGGGAGAATCTGCCTCTGGACTCACCGGGGCACTGGCACGATCCAGTTCCTTGTGGGTGTAGGGTTGGGTCCTGTGGCCTGTGAGCCGTCAGCAGGGCTGCTCTCTGCTCCTGGAACCCTGTCCCCAACCCCCATGTGTGGCCCTGGGACCCAGCAATGGCACCGCAAGCTCTTCCTTCACTTGGTGTCTCTTGCCCCTCCCTCTTTTCTCTTGCTCTTTGGGTTTCAAGGGCTCATGTGACTATGTTGGACCCACCTGGGTAATCCAGGATCATCTTCCTATTTTGGTGGCTGATTAGTAACTTAATCACCCATGCACGGCCCTTCACGGCAGTGCCTAGATTGGCATTTGATCGAATAACTGGAGCTGGGACTCCTGGGGGTTCCTTAGGTGCCCTGCACGCAGGCGTCGGCAGCGCCCTGTGCCCTCAGCGTGTGGCTGAGGTGGGGCGTGGGTACTGGGAGAGATGTAGGGGCAGTGTGTATAGCCTGGCTCCCTCCCTCGCTCTCCAGGTGACCTGGGACCGAGGTCCTATCTCCATGCAGGGGCCTCTCCTTCGGGGTCCAGCAGCTGCTCCCCTGCCCCGCCCGGACGGTCACTCCCTGTGGTTCCTCCGCACCTGTGCACGGGTTGGCAAATGGCCCAGTTGAGTGTGCGTCTGTGCTCTGCTGCCACCTGACCAGGCGGGTTGGGTCGGCTGCCTTTACCGAGAGGATTCCTCTGCTGCCTCCTGGGACTTCACATGCTCTCTCCTGAAGGTCCCCAGTTCCCCTGCCCCAACCCCGCCAGCCATCTGCCATCCACGGGGATCCACAGGCCACTTCTCGGACACGCTTGCTCGTCTCCCGGCAGCGTTGGGTCGGCAGGTCGTTGTGACTCACCATCTGGTTTCTGGCCACCCTCTCTCAGTCACTTGTTCCTCCTCGTCTCCAGCTGAGAGTGGGTCACCTAGAGCTCTGACCTCGGAGAACAGGAGATAACCGAGTTCCTGGTATTTTTTTCTCTATTTGCAGATAATCTAAGATCATTCAAGGACTAATCAAGGACTTAAAGCCAATTAAGGGTCTTGGAAACTATATTTAAGCTGACCTTGAAGGCCACAGGCTGGCCGCTGACACCAAGACACTCAGACAGGCGCTGTGGGCCCCCAGCACTGGCAGCACAGCGTGACGTCTACGGGAACTGATTAAAACAAAATGAAGACATTAGTCATTATAATTAATTCAGTTCAATTGAACACATAATTACACTCTCATAGCTCCAAACATTTGGAAATAATAATCTGACTCATATAATCAGAATAGGAAATTTAAGAAGTTCAAATTAATTCGATTTATTAGGAGAAAATAAACACCAGCTTGCTTTGCCTGTATTATATTCCATAGGATACACTAAAGGGGAAGATAACAATTTTTTACATCAAAATTATCAAACCAGTTTATCTTGTTGCAGCATGAATTGTGTTGTGCAATATTAAACAAATCATTAGGTTTTTGGTAATTCTTGTATCATTCTCCTGAGTTTTTGGAACACCGTCAGCATTCTTTAAATCTTGTTTAAAGGTTTTGGTATTATATACTAGGCTTCTTGGAGCCCTTCCCTTTTAACTCCCAACTGCACCAAAGCGGCTTTCCTGACTTATCCCGTAACTTAGCAACAATGTCTAAATTCACGGTTGGTTGGTGGCGAGTCCAATTCGGTTTGCGCCTGTCTGAGATGGAGTCCCTCCCATCGACAGCACTGAGAATTTTCTTAGAGAGTCGGCCTATTTAAATGTAAAGCTTTAGGAAGCTTCCCCCCTCTTTTTAGGGTTCTTATATAAGTACCCACTAGGATCTATTGACTTAATAAAAATAGATGCGCCTTTAGAGTGGAGAGGCTTATTGATCGCTGCAGGCAGTGGAATTCGAATTCCTTTTTGAATCGAATCTTCTCAGCAGTCCCTGTGACTGGCTAATAGCTACCGGCACGTATTCAAAGGGTTGCAATTTCTAACCCACTGTTGCCTTTCTGGAAAGGAAATGATTTCTCACTTCCAGACACACAGACTTGCAAAAGAAACCAGAAATATTAATACTTCCACAAAAAAGTAGAAGAGGAAAAATCTGGGAGAAGGGCCCCTGCAGGTAAACAGACTCCTGGGTGGACAGTTGTCGCCTAGCTAATTTTTCAGTGGGGGGCATTGATCCAGGCCCATCTACCACCAGCCTGTGGGATTCCTTCTTCAAACCCAGAGACCAGCTCCCTCTGGGCCAGGAAGCCCTGTCCTTCCCTCTGTCACCGCAGCCACAGCCCAGGCCTCCCTGCACTGTGGAATCCGAAGTGGTTACACACAAAATCCTCCTTGGAATATCTGGTGAGTAGTTGTCAGAGTTTTATTTAACTCACAACAAAAAACAGACTGCACCTCTCAGTGTCACAGGAAAAATGACATGATGGCAAATCTAATACACATTCTGTATGTTTCTGACAATAAAACCACAACACCTTTGCTGGAGCTTCCCTTCCAGGCTACAAAATCACGGCCACGTCCCTTTCCGTGGGTCAGGGGCTTGTCCTCGCCTGCAGCTTCAGTGCAAACTCATTGTGACAACAATTTACATTTTCCTAAAGAAGGAGCTGCAGCTCAGGTTGGCGATAGGAAAGTGCTCGGACTTGCATCAAAGTCATTTTGTCTCTCGCAAGTATTCTTTTGTATCTGGTCACGCCCTGACCCCCACGCTTGGAACTCGAGCCCAGCGAGCCTGCTCACTCGCTCACTGCAGTTCCTTACCCGCCTGCCGCCTGTTTCTGCATTGAGCACTCACGTCCCGGTCCAGAGCCTCGTCCCAGCCGCTGCTTCGTGGGTCCCCCCAGCCCAGCTCAGGGGAGGCGGCACAGGTCTGTGCAGTCGCTCTGACCACAGACCTTGGAGGCTTTGATGTCTGTCTGTCTGTCTGTCTCTCTCTCATGCCACGTTTTCCAGTGAAGTTGGCTCCACCTTCAAAACACACCCAGAGACCAGCCACAGCTGGCCCCCTGCACAGCCACCTCTCTGGCCCAAGCTGCCTCCCCCTTCTCGGGGCCCTCCCGCTTCTGCAAGCTTGCCTTTCAGGGGCAGCACCAACACATTCAGAATAAAAGCCACCATCCGGCCTCACGCTCTCTCCCTGGCCTCACCCACCCTTCCCTGGCACCCTTCCTTCCAGCCATACTGGCCTTTCTACTGTTCTTTGAACAGGCCCGGCCTGTCCCTACCCCAGGGCCTTTGCACAATCTCTTCCCTCTTACTTCAGATAGTGGTGTGTGAAATGCAATTTACAGAACTGTGGTTCAGAGCTCTAACTCTGGTTCAGAGCTCTAAAATGGGGTTGGGAAGCTACTCTAAGAAGGACTACCACACAACCTGCAGACTTGCTAAACAGGAACCTGCACTAAAACTTTGAACTGGGCCAGACTGCCCAAAACGCGAGTTTTGCCAGGGCTGCAGCTCCTGAACAGCGACAGCCAGTGAACTGTGGACTCACGTTCTGAGCCAGCCGCCTCCACCAATGATAATTCTTCCAAAACAACTTGCGTAATCACACTTGGCGTCCTTTTAAAAACCCCTCTCCCCTCTCTTCAGAACACAGTTTGGCTTCTAGCCGAATCCATGCCTCCTGGACTGCAGTTCCCGGGACCCCAATGAGTGCCTTGTCTCACTGCTTTGCAGCCTGGGCTTTTGCCTCTTCCCAGTGGATAGGCGGCCTCCTCCCCGGACAGCTCAGGTCTCTGCTCGGACGTAACCTCAGAAACGTCTTCCCTGAGTGTCCCACTTGTCATGGCACCTGCGCCTACTCCTAGACTCTACCCTGCAGTCCTGTCCCGTTTCTCTCTGGAGCACTTAATGCCATGAATATGCTGTGTATTCTTATCTATTTTGCTTAAGGACATTTTAATGTCCATTGGAAAGTAATTTCTGGGAGAGCGGAGAACTTTGTTTTCTAGGGTAACCTCAATGCCTGGAACGGGGCTGGCTTCTAGTAGGTGCTCATTAAAACCTGTTGCCTGACTGAATGACCCTCCACGCTACAGTGCAGTCTTGTACATTCACTGATAAGGAGCAGAGACCAGTGCAATGGGGGTGTCTGCGGGGAGCCCATTTCCAGAGGAAGCTGAGGTGTCTCAGCTGGCCCTGAAGATTGGGGTGTTACTCGATTTTCTGGAAAACCAAAACACCCAAATAGCAAATAAATCTGATAAAAGTGGATCGTGTTCTTCTTGCTGCAGCGAGCCTCCTTATCCCCTGGAAATACGTTGCCGACTGCCCCCACTGGGGGGGTTTGATTAGTGCATGTCCAAGCTGGCCTGTGGGCCGCCTGTGAGGATGGTCTTGAACCTGACCACTAAGGGGCTTCCTCCATGGCGCTGGCCGGGCCAGGGTGCCGGGGCCAGCGACCAGGTGGCACCTGGGGGCTCAGGCTGGAGTGTGAGCTGGGGCTGGGGCTGGGGCTGGGAAGGAAGCTGGCACACACGTCAGGCCCCGCTCCGCAGCTCGGTGTCCCCAGGAACTGGGCAGAGACGGGCGGGACTGCGGCCCTCTGGGACACTAGGAGGAGCTCTTTCCCTTTCCTCTGACCAAACGCTCTAGGCCCAGCCTGCCTTTGTGGAACCGTCTGGGATATAAAGTTCTGGAAGCCCCTTCTCCTTATCCACGCATGCTCCCTGGACTGCAGGTGGGCTTCTCATGCGGACCCCACTGCCCAGGCTGACCTGCTCTCCTTTCCCTGGGGGCCTCCAGGGCGTGTCTGGGCCGCAGCTCTGCCGCCTGCTCTACAGTGCCAGGCCGGACATGTGGATGAGGCGTTCAAAGCGCCCTGTCACTTGGGAGCCTTGGGACCCACTTTGCCGCATAGCTTCTCTGAGCTTCACTTTCTACACCTGTCCGGTGGGGGAAGCTCCCGGCCCGAGGAGCCTGCTGGGGTTCTGCCTGCCCAGGGCCAGCTCGCCTTCACCCCGAGGCTGGCCCACGGCCTGCTGACTCGGCCAGCCCAGACTGACTCCAGCCTGACCCCTGGACCAGAGAGAACGCAGTAGCCGGTGTGGGCTCCTGGCCTCAGCCCGCCGGAGGACCCTGTCTACCCTGAAGCCCTCTGGGCCCAAGAGAGTGTGGCAGGGAGGACAGGGCCCAGGGCGGGCCATGAAGGTGCCCCACTCTCCCTGGTGAAGTGCTCCCACCCGGCTTTCAGGGGTTGTCTGAGTGCTCGCAAAAGGCTCTTCCTCCCCACAGCACAGTTTCCTGTCCCACTGAGTCTGACCAGGCCAGGACTTCGCTGAGAGGGGAGGCAGCCAGATGGTGTGACCTCCAAGACCTGCTCCCCACAAGTCAAGGGCCATGCAGACAGCGGCAAGCACTGCAGTCCTGTGTCCGGCTGCTCCCTGGGCATGGCCACCAGACGTCTCGCGGGCACCTGAAATTCTTTGTCCCAAGCAGAATGCATGTGTCTCCTCACTACCTGCCCCCTTGTCACCTGGGCTCACAGCATCCCCATCCTCCCACGGGGACCTCAGCCTCACCTGGGCAGCTCTTCTCTGTCCTGCCTTGAGCTCCTGAGCTCTGTCTGCATTTGCTGTCGCCCTCCCCATTGTCAAAGCCTCTGCGCTGTGTGGTGGCGAGAGGCAGAGCTCATTGCCTGCCACTGCACACCCAAGGGGTGTAGGGCAGCCCAGAGGCTGGGAGGAACCTCAGCTGGGAGACGGGGAGGAGCTGCTGGTCTGCAGGGTGGGGACAGGAGTAGCTCAGTCAGAGTGTCCTGTAGGCGTCCCACTGCCAGACGGGGCTCCTCAGATGTGCGTTGGGGGTGGACTCACCCGGGCACACGGGGAAGGGTCTGTCCTTGTTGTCTGCACCTTCTGAGTTTTTTTGTCCTGACATTAACCTGTGCAGGGTGTCCCTTTTCCTCTGTTCAGGGGACCTCTGAGTTCAGGAGTGGAGTGTGCATGCCTGTGTGAGAGCGAGTGTCTGCACTGCGCCTGTGTGGTGTAAAATGTGCAGATGTGTGTGTGTGTGTGTGCCCTTGTATGGTGTGTGTACATGTGTGCCCATGCTCTTGTGAGTGTGTGTGCCGCGTGCATGTGTGCACGTGTGCTTGTTCATGTGCACACGTGTGTGTGGTGTATGTCCTGAGCTTGCCTCCCAGCCACGCAGTGTCTGTGGACACTGTTGTCCTCACCTGCCCTGGTCTTTCTCTGGGGGCCGCACCCTCCTTCTGTCTTCCCCCGCCCTCTCCTTCCTCCCCCAAGGCCGGGCTGAGGCGGCTTGGCCCGCCTGTGCGCGCTGTGCTGTAGGCTCTCAGCCTGATCTCGGGGCTGAGGGCGTCCAGAAGCCTGACGCTCTGCTCCCCCCACCCCTGCCCTCCTCCCCCAGGCTGGCCTGCCCTGTCCACCAGGCACCAGGAGCGGGAAAGCGCGAGAGTTACAAACCTTTATCTTTTGATATCCAAAAGATTCCAGATCTTGCTACTCACATGCCTGTCTCTCTCAAAACTAGAAAATCTGAAGCCTGAAAGTGCCTTCGCATGCTCTGTGTTCTCTTGGGTCCGTGAGGGTGGAAATCCTTAGGGGCTCTCGGGAAGGACAGGTCGTGGGTAACAGGAGTGATCACAAATAAATACACCAATCAATAGAGCGAAAGAGCACATTGTATTTATGCAGATAAATGTACCTGCTGGATTCTGACACTCCAAGATGTTCAGGTTTATCAAGAACTACTTTCAAGAGGAAAACAAAGGCTACAAATCATTTCACACTATTTATCAATAATGACTTACTGATTTCAACATTTAAAAGTTGAAATATTGACATATGAGAACAACTCCATGTTGAAAGAACTTTCTACTTGTGGTTGTCCCAGTATGGATTGTTGTGCCTCCCTGGATGGGAGTGGCAGTGACAGGAGCTGGAGGAGGGTGTGGAGAGATGCTTCTCCGTGGGGGGCTCCTAAGGAGCTTGCCCGGAATGTGAGTGGGGTGCAGCTGCCGCTAGGCTGGGGTGCCTTGGGGAGGGCTTCCTTGGTGAGGGATGCTGTGTGTTGATTAACATTCTAGGTGAGACTCAAATCCTTTCCACCCATTAGGAGCCCAAATGAATGAGTGTTTACTTCCACCCCAGTTTGAGAAGTGCTGTGAGCCTCACTGTACTCACTGTGGGGATCTACTCCCCAATGCAGAGACTTTGTGGGTGGTGGGGAGGTTTGAAAACAAATCTGGCATGTTTATCTAAGCTCAAGAAAAATTATTCAAACATTTTCCCTAAAGTGTGTTTCTATCCTCCAAATTTTATGTCTGTTATGAAGGAACAACAAACACTCTTAGTACATGTAACTTTTGGGAATGGGAACCAATATGTTATTCAAGATGGCTTTATTTCTTGTTTGAAGATTCTAGCATATAGTATTCTTTTGCTTGGGAGTTTTGTATTTCAGGTTGGGCGGACGGGAGGTAAATTATCTGGAGAGCAGACTGTGTTTACTAGTCCAAGTTGGTTTCGGGGGCAGGGGATGAGAGAGGGGTTGGCCAGGCCCTGCTGCATTCTGGAGACTATCCTGGTGGGCCCAGTGAAGTTGCTGTGGCGTCACTTGTGGCCCAGGCTGTTCTGGGTGGGCTGGCTGGGGGTGGAGTCAGTGTCATTGCTGCAGATGTGCCCAGGTCAATGCCTGGCTTACACTTGCTCTTGGACCTTGTGGCTGGTTGGCCAGCTGGTCCCCAGGGTGAGCCCATTGCCAAGGCTTTGCTAAGGTCTGGAGTGAAGACATTCCGTGTCTCCTTGGGAACCTGTGAGTCGGTCTCAGTGGGAGCCTCTAGTCTCTTAGTGAGTAAGTTGATCCCATTGAACTTCTGAAACACCTCTCAAATCTGCCTCAGAAAAAGAAGAAGGAGGAAAAAATGGGGTAGAGATAACGTCTGAAGAGATAATAACTGGGAATTCTCCAGAATGTATGAAAAATGTCTGCTCACAGAATCAAGGGGCAAGTAAATTCCAGGTGGAAGAACTGCAGGTGGAACCTGCTAGCTTCATGGACCGATGGCTCAGAAGGTGGGGCCTGGGCCCACCTGCCCCACAGGTGGGCATGCTGAGTCTGAGACATCCATGAGGCCGCCAGGGGCTGTGCTGGGGACGCAGTCTGCAGCTTGAGGCTGGCACACGTGGAGGTAGTTGGCAGTCAGAGGGCTACTGAGGTGTGGCCCAGCTCAGGTTCCCTAGGGATGCACGGATCAGCGTGAGGTGGGCCTGCCACCAGGTCTGTGGGGTTCTGGCATTTAGAAGTGGAAGAGAGGAGGACAAGCTGGTAAAGCCACAGGCAGATAAGACCCAGAGAGATGGTGCCCTGGAATCCAAAGCCAGAGCCGTTCCAGCTGCCGGAGGAGCAGCAGCATCCTGTCCTGTCCAGAGGCGGGGCCAGGGAAGGCAGGGCTGAGGATGTCTGTTGAGTTTAGCAACACCAAAGTCGGCTGGCACCATTTCTTAGCAGCATAGTTCTAAACAATTGAATTTCTTTTGGAGATTTATTATAGCATTTGTTATATTATTATTATTTGCAATTTTCTTCTTTACGATTTCTAGAGGCAATTTTAAAAGTGCAGCCCTTCAGCAAAGGCTGAGGGTTGGCATATGTTAGTATTACCATAAGATTGCCTTCTCCAAGGTTTACAAAGGAGACCACAGAGAGCTGTTTGGCCCAGGCTGCCCTCTTTGCATGAGTGATTTAAGGCCCCGAGGGCACTCAGGGGGAGCCAGACACAGTGGGTCCAATGTCCACTTGCCATTTGCTGGTTGAGTGAGCTTGGCAGCTGGCTCAATTGCTCTGAGCCTCAGTTTCCACATCTATCAAGTAGGGGTGGCCACAGCCCAACCTGGTAAAGGGTCCTGGGCGGAGGTCACGAGATTGTCTTCAGCGGACATGAAATGATTTATCAACGGTAATTGCCTGAAGCTAAGGATCCATCCTTTAAAACCTCTACATTTCTATGAGTGTGCAGGAAATTTGAGTTTTTATGAGACAAGGTCTACCATATTTCATCCTTTGCTGGCAAAGTAAACTTTCTTTCCCTTTTCCTCCTCCTCCTCAAAAAAAAAAAAAGCAGGGGTGACCAGCTCTGCCTCCTCTGGAGTGGGTGTGAGTCACAGCTGGACAGGTCTGGCACCATGGCTGGTGGGGGATGGGGGCGAGTTTCCTAAGTGGTGGCTTAACCTATGGATGGGAAATATCTGTGCTCCTTTGGGCGTTGGGCTGGAATCTGGGAGACAGGCCACTCCCATGGCTTCTCTTACATACACATGATTGTTCTGGGTGGTCTCTGAGAAAAGATGACAAGGGTGGATGCTCTAAATGTGTGGAACCCAGGAGAAACAGGAAGCAATGCCTTCAAAAGTAGCTGCCACTCATGGCTTATTTCTCTGTTCCCTCCATTCTATGGCTGAGCTCATCCACTGACCTTTTCTTTTTCCCTGTTATTGCATTTTCATTCCAAAATTTTCACCTGGTTCTTCTTTATATTTTCTACATTTGCTGAAGGTTTTTATATCTTTGCTGAAGTTCCTTATTTTTTCATTTGTTTCAGTAAGCTCATAATGACTTGCACTTTCATCACAGATGTGTCCGTCATCGAGTGCTGGCAACAATCGATTCATTTCTGTCATTGATTTTGAGATCTTCCCAGTTTTGGGGATAGCAAGTGATCTTTGATTGAAACATGGACATTTTTGTATTATGGTATGAAACCTGGATCTTATTCAAACCTTCTGTTTCATCAGTTTTCTCTGACATTGCTCCAGCAGCAAAAGGTGGGCGCTGCCTTGTCACTGCCAGGTGGGGATTGAAGTCCAGATTTCCCACATTCCCCTCCTAGACACCTGAGGTGGGGGCCTGTCATTCATGCTGAGAGGGGTGGCAGTTCTGGCTCCTCACGTACGCTGACGCCATGTCCTCATTACTGGGTGACAGTGTAAGCCCCGGATTCCAGGTGGGCCTTCTCTTCCAGGTGGGCCATCCCCTGGTGGGGATGTTGGGGTGCCTCATTATACCCTCATAAGGGGTAAAGTCTAGCTCCTCCTGTGCCTTTTCTGGCATGGATGGAAGTGGGGTCACAGGTTTTATATGGTGCTTGGCTGGAGAAGAATGCTTTTTTGTCCAAGTTTTCTGCCTTGCTTGACTGCCCATTTCCTGGTCCTTTGTTAGAGAGAACAGGCTTTGGTGGGGCTTTTTTTTTCTTTTTGTCTATGCCCTTCCATGTTTCTGGTTGCTAGCTTCTTATACTCCAAGTATGGGATGTACCAGGAAAAATGAAAACCCAGGGTACTCACCACCATGTTGTCCCTTGGGCCCCAAGTTTCCTGAACAATCTGCCATCTCTCCACCTTTCAAATTATGTGTTTTATATATAATTTCCAGGATCTTTAGCTGTACTTAGCAGGAGGAATGAAAGTACATCTACTCCATTTTTTCTAGAAGCAGAAATCCAATAAATAGTTTTTTTTAAAAGTCTGCTAACTCCAATCTCTGATTCATCTTTAGTTATATTTGTATTGCCTGTTTTTGTTTTGGTTGTTGATTATAATGTCCTGTCTTTTTGCATGCCTAGTAATTCTTTTATTGAATACCTGACCAGAGAAGGGTCACTCTTGCCTCTGGTGGGCAGAGAGTGGCTGTGATTACTCTAATCCAGTCACGCATTGGGTTCAATTGAGCTGGGTTGAAGTTTGAGTAAAAATAATAATTTTCTCTCGGGATTACCCCTGTCTGTAGGGCATGGTCCTCCAGGGATTTCTACTGAAAATCTATGTTTGTGTTCTCGGCACAGAGAAATTGCAAACATCACTTCTTTCCATTTTAAAGGTCTTAAGCTTTCCTCGTTAGTATCCCATTTTATATAGCCTCATAATTTGGGGAGAGACTGGCTATATTTAAGGACCCCCAAATCTATAGTTTATCAATCACTGGGCACTGCTTTCTCTGCCCCAAGCAGTGGCCTCTCCTGGCCTCTCTCTAGTCAGGCCTGGGTCACCATGTGCCCTCGGGGGAAATTGACTGCAGCTCCTGATTATGTCCTTCAGGATTTGAACACCTGCCTCTCCTTCTCAGCCCTCATGGGTACTTGGCATCCTGCCCCTGGGAGAGACCCCTTCTCTCTTAGAGGCCTTTCTTAGCTCTCTAGCCTTCTCGGGCAGCCTCACAGCTTCAGCATCCAGCACCTTTCTGGGGAGCTGCCCCTGCCCTCTGCAGCCCCTGTCTGCAGTGCTGCCCTTGGCACTGTGTGACCTCCAAAAGCTCTGCCCCTTCCTCTGCCCCCAGCACCAGCCTCTGCTGGGGCAAAGGTAGCTGCTGCTCACCTCTGGGGGGTTCTCCCATGTTCACTCCTCTAATCCTCGTTACTACCATGGCTTGCGGATGCCCTTAAATCAGTGATTGTTGTAATTTGTCTTGTTCCTCTGGCTTCTGTCAATGGTAGCACTTCTGCCACTAACTGCTCCATTCTAACAGAAAGTGGAGGCCCAAGCCTCTGTTTTTGGCAGCCGCTTTCCCTTAGAGAAGTTAGGTCTGGGTCAGGGCATTTACCACGCACATTTCAATGATAACCCTGTACCTGTTGGTCCGGCGCAGCCAGGCAGGTCCTGGGCTCCTTTTCACGGCTGCAGTGACAGGGAGCAAGTTGGTGGGTGCAGGGTGGTCAGGAGCCCGCTTTCCATCACACCAGGCTGCTGCCTGGGGGACCAGGAGCAACGGGGCTCTCACTGCGGGACAACACAAGGACGTAGAAGGGACATTTTCATAAACTTCTGATGACACAGCCTTCAGGTGACTTTCTGGTCTTCGTGCCCTGTAGATAGGGTGAGAAAGCGAGATACGAGGTCCTTGACACGTGTTGCTGTAGTCCTGCCCAGACAGCAGTCTGACTGTGTCCGTGATTCCCTCGTGTCCTGAGAAATCGTAGTCACCTCTGCTTTCCCTATGGGCACGCAGATCGCACAAACACTGCTTCCTTTTCCTCTGCATTAACTTGAGGACTGTTCTTCACCAGTGTCTGCCCTGTTAATGTAGCTAAGTGGTTTTCTTCAGTGATCCCAATGAAAAATTTGTATGTGGGAATTTTTTTTTTTTATTGTTGCTGTATTCTGAGATAATTGATATCATTCTCACTATTTTGGGATTAACGAAAGAAAGAAGAGTCTCTGGACGTTTATTTGAAAGATCGGGAGAGCTGCAGGCAGCTTTTGGTGACGCGGACACTTTGACCTTGTCTGGAGAGAGGCTGGGCGCAGGCAGTGGCGGGTGGCAGGGTCAGCTCAGCGAGACTGCACTGTCATCTTTGATTCCCCTTTAGACCAGCTGCCAGTGCAAAACTGCTGGCTTAGACTGAACATTATTACTAAAACAGCGAGGCCAGGCCTGTATTTGAGTCTTGAATTTGCTGCTGTGTTGCCATCAGCTTTGGACTCCTCACCTCATCTCTCCGAGAGTCAATGTGCTTCTCTCCCACGACAACCGTGGGGATGAGAGAGTGACAGGCCCTGCCCTCTGTCCCTTGTGGGAATAAGCGAAGACCACTCGAATGAGATACGAGGCTGTTTGTTCAGAGCTTGCTCTAGCAGGGGAGCCGGCCACCATCAGTGTGCTTGCTGAGACTCACAGGCAGGCAGAGCAGCGGGAGGCTTCGCGGTGGGAGGGACAGCTGGGGGAGCCCAAAGGGGCTGTCGCCTGGGGAAGCCAGCAGCTCACTACAAGGGGGTCCCGTGCGACGGGTTAGGGAGCAACTTTGGCTTTCTCTCGTTGCTCCTAAGTTGGAATCAGGGACACAAAAAGGGAAGCTGCCAGTTTTTAATCAAGCCCTGGCCATTTGGGGCCGATTGTTACCAGAAGTTATTGTTTAGCTTCCTGGGTTGTCACTAGAGATAGCACCTGGCTTTCTGTAAGTCTGGCTTGTGGCAGGCTGGCTTCCTGGGCAGGTGACTGTAGCTAAGAGGTTGGTTTCTTGGGCAGGGAGGTAAAGGAAGACAAAGGCGTTTAAAGGCAAAATGAGGAGGATTACCTAATTGTTTAGAAATAAT
This sequence comes from Mirza zaza, assembly GCA_008750895.1. Classification (NCBI taxonomy): domain Eukaryota; kingdom Metazoa; phylum Chordata; class Mammalia; order Primates; family Cheirogaleidae; genus Mirza; species Mirza zaza. The sequence goes on from VSMD01043111.1 coordinate 38,433, forward strand.
TATCCACGGCTACAAAGATCAATAACAAGGGTGACGCCAGTCCAAGGTTGGACAGGCAGTTGCTGGGCAGATGTCCTTGCAGAAGTCTTTTTTGTGTAAGGCTGTGATGGCCTTTGTGCCAGGCGGTGGTTTGTGCAGAGTCTTTTGTGATGGTTTTATCAGGCATGCAAGTGTGAGAACCCTGTCTTCATAGCCTTTCCCCGCTCTATTTGTCAGAGGTGGGTTTTTTTTGTTGTTGTTTTTAAACACAAGTGACTCCATTTTGATTCTGACACCTTTCACAGACCCATATTGTGGGTATTCTTTGTCTGGCTTGAAAAGGGATGCTTCTGCCCCATGCCCCAAATCAGCATTCATGTTTGATGCTTTGAATCCCACCTGCAGTTGTTACTGGCTGGCTCACACCATGGAATGAGCAGTGAGTGTGTGACACCTCTTCTTTCCTCTTCAGTCTTATCATTGTCACTTCTGTAATGATGGTTTTCTCATTTATCTTCTTGGCTCCCCCATCAGCACCAAAAGGAAGAGAAAGTGTTCCAGGATTTATTGGGTTAACATTTGTTCCTCCTGTATTCTCATAATTTCCTCTGAGATTAAATCTATTGCTTATTAAAAAATAAATTAGAGAGACTTCTTTGTAAGGCAGGCGTAATAAACCCAGACCTTAGAATCTCCCTTCCTCAATTCCTGATGAAATTAATAAACAGTAAAAAAAAAAAAAAAAAAACCTAGCAAAATTTCCATTATCAAATAAAGAAAGAGGTATAAATTCATGCCATAGTATTCAAGAATGGCAGCCAAGAAAAGCAATAGAAGATTCTCAGGCAGCATCTAACTCCTTCAGAACTCCCCAGAATGGGCCAGGGGCGGTGGCTCACGCCTGTAATCCTAGCACTATGGGGCCAAGGTAGGAGGATCGCTTGAGCTCAGGAGTTCGAGACCAGCCTGAGTAAGAGTGAGATCCCGTCTCTACCAAAAATAAAAAGAAATTAGCCAAACAACTAAAAATAGAAGAAAAAAAATTAGCCGGGCATGGTGGCACATGCCTGTAGTCCCAGCTACTCAGGAGGCTGAAGCAGGAGGATCACTTGAGCCCAGGATTTTGAGGTTGCTGTGTGCTAGGCTGACTTCTAGCGTGGGCAACAGAGCGACACTTTGTCTCAAAAAAAAAAAAAAAAAAGAATTCCTGGGAAAAAGAGAAGTGTCAACAAAGTCCTAATAGTTCTAGGAATTTCTCCAATCACGGGAGAAGTGGCCACCGGGGGGGATGTTAGGCCTGGAGAGAAACTGCAAGTGTGGGAGCTCTTACCTGCCCCTGCGGTGTCTTCAGATCTTAGCAGAGGCAAGAAAATTACCAGGGTTTGACATTTTCGGGGACTGCACACGGAGTTAAGGAAAATGCCTGAGCAGGAATCCACCGTGGGACTGATACTGCCCTGAGTAACAGTGTGACATTTAGTGCCATCTCACTAAAAAGGCCGCAGAAGCCAGGAAATCCAATAAAGCCTAATAGGACAAGACAAATGGGAATTGTTAGAGCACGTAATATCAACTGAGTGCCAAAAAATGTATTTTTATATAACTAAAAAATAGACTAGGAACAGAATATACATAGCTAAAATTTAATCAACCCTTCTAGAGGAAAGGCTTGAAGTCATCACTGTGAACACATAGGAGTTGTAGACAGATATTAAACTAATCTGAAAAAAACAATAGATTTGATAGGTAGACATAGATGATCCAATATAAATAAAATTTTATATTTGTGAACCTTAATTAGAAAACCCAATCAACGAACAGAAAGTGTTTCCAAAAATGTAATAGGAAAAATTCTTCAAATTAAGGAAATTTGAACTTATATATTGAAGGTGCACGGCTATGAAATACTCTAAACAAATTCATTATTAAGTGGGTATATTACTAAGTGAGCATATTTTGGTTAAATTATTGAACTTTAAGAGAAAAGAAAATTTATTTCGGTTTTGAGGAAGAAGATGCAATTTATATACAAAGAGAAAAAAAAGTCAGGCTGGCCACATGCTCCTTAGCAATATTCAATGAGAAAAGACAATTGAACAATCACCTAGAGAATTAAACCAGTACTCTAAGATAGCAAACCCAGTAAAATTGTCATTAGATAGCAAAGCAGTAGTAGACATTCTTAAAAATCTCAAAAAATATACAACCACTGCCTACTTTCTTAAAAAAGCATCCTGTGAAGAAATTCTATGGACCTAAAAGTGAGTGAAGAGGCAGAGGTCAAGGGTCAGTGGAGCAGCATCCAGAAGGAAGGAAAACATGACCTAGGAATTTTATATCCAGCCAATCTTTCTTCCAAATACTAAGGCCATAGACAGATATGCTCAAGTGAGCAAATACCAGAGAAGAAATCATCTGTAAACCTTTCCTGAAAAAATGTGATAGTGAAATCTAACCAACAAAAGATAAATATAAAAACAGAGAATGTAGAAAAGGACAAAAGAACAGGAAGAGTACGTTGTATACATAGAAATAGAATTCTGTATATGGGTGTTTTACCGAATTGAATATAAATGCCATAAGGCAGGACAAAATATAAAATTTTCAAAAATTTCTACATAGGTGGGAGGTGGAATTAGGTGAAGTAAGTGCTAACATTCTTATGGCTCCTAACTCTTAATGCTTTGTGTTTTGAAAAAAACTTTTAGAAATCTAAATGATCTCTTTTGGTGAATAAATATTTATCTAAGGCTTAGCATTTAATTGTTTCACCTCAGTTTTAAAAAAATATATTTCAAGTAAATTCAATCAAAACATTTAAAATTAAAGTTTGTATGTTTAGGACGACTGTATCCTAATAAAATTCACTCTATCATCTATCTACTCATCTACCTACCTTCTGGTTTCTAGCTGTGTTTATGTAGTATTTCTACTTTTGTAACATTGTATCTTTCTATACTTCCTTCTGTGCATATGAATGTATGTGGTGATAGATGCTGGAAAATCATGGTAACTAGCATTGTGTCTTAGTAAGCTCAGCCTGCCGTAAAAAATGCCAGAGATGTGTGGCTTAAACCCAGACATTTTCAGATTAAAAGAAATAAACTGCGCATGTCCTGAACATTGCTGGTTTTGCCTTCCCCTAGGTGTTGCTGAAAATGTCAGACTCAAATCGGGAAAGCAGCAAGAGTTTCTCTGAGAAGGAAATAGATGATGAGGAAAGTGTGATTTTGACATTGGTTCCAGTTAGAGACGAATCAAATATACAACAACTGGAATCAACTGTTTCTTCAACTTCTGATGTCAAACTGAACAAGCCTGGGAAACACTATAAAGTTCATCTACCTCCAACAAATGAACAATTCGAAGCTCTCCCAAAAGCTAGATATAAAGCACCAATTCTTCCCTTGTCAACCATTTTGCCTCCCATTAACAATGTGTGTTGAGACACTTTGTGGAACTAGTGCCAACAACTCAATTTGAGTACTGATGGCAAGAAAACAGAAGTTTCTCTAAGGCTTCAGGAGCATGCTTGTCCTGAGCAGAAACATGATATTCCCGAAACATCAAAGGAGGCCAGATTATGGCCATATTCGAGGAAAGGCCCTGTTTCCACATACAGTCACATTAGTGGTTGGAACTTCAACATATGAATTTTGGGGGCCACAAACATTCAGTCCATAACACATTGTATGGTAAAACCATTTTCTTTCTTTGTGCTTTTCCACATTTCTTGAATAGTTTACAATAACTATTTTAAATCTTATAAAATTTTATGAAAATAATAGTCATTATTCGAATAAAGTACAGCTGATGTTATAGATTTTACATAGTTTTTTTTACATGACTCATAGGAAGTTCCACTGATTCACATGACTCTCCACTCAAGGTAGGCAGGGAACTGAGGCTCAGAGAGACTCTGGTGTCACAGCTAGTAAGCGTCAGAGTCTAAATCCACATCTTTATTTTTCAGCATCTCTTTTTTTCCCTATGTGATGAAAAGAGTGTACATTTCAAGGTAAGTCTCAATTCTCTTTGTGTTTACAAATTCAGTAACAAAGTTCAAGATCTCACACAGTAAAAATCAATTTGCTTCTGTGTTTGGGAAGAAGTAAAAACAGCATTGCTGCCCTTAAATTATGGCTAGAGGAGGGAGAGTTCTCCCGGGTTGTCGTGGCCTCTGAAGTGGTGGCAGCGATGAGGCAGTCAAGGCCCTGGAGAGGTGTGGGGTCAGTTCCTTTCCTGCGGGCCTTGCGTGACCTAGGAGGTCACTGGACTGGGTGACCCAGCTCCTGGACTTCCAGAGGCCGGAGGTGGCCTGGAGAGCTGTCGCTGGTCCTGGGACATGGCCCTGCTTCAGGCCGGGGCCCACCAGTGTGTTCCGCCACACGTCCTTTTTGTCGGATATTTCCGAGGCTTGGGTGTCCTGAAGGGCAACATTTGGGTGACCTGCCTCCTTTCTGAACCCTTTAGGCAACCACAGAGTTGACTCAGGCTGTGTTTAACTCCTCGGTCTCCGTCAGCAGACTCTGGGTGTCCCTTTCTTTGAAACAAGTTATTCTTCTTCTGGGGTAGGCCAGCTCTCTGTCAGACTAAGGTGCTCCCTCGTTATTGTCTGACAGGTGCAAACCTGCTGCTGTCTCACCCTCACTGACCTGCTGTCCTGTGCTCCACTTAACCGTCACAGCTGCCCCGTGCGGCTCCACTCCCCTGACGGGACAGAGCACAGGGCAGGACTTCCTGAGTTGTGAGCCCAGGTGCACTCATGCAGGGCAGTACTCAACACTGGCCGGCTGAGTCCTTGGGGTGGAGACGCGCCAAGTCTTTCTGTGGGCACCGGGCTTAGAACGTGGCCCCTCTGCCATGGCAGCAGCATCCCCATGGTGCTGATGCAGGGCCCGAGGTGCCACTGCCGACATCTGTCCTTGCTGGTCGTTCCTCATGCTCTTGCGCTGTTCGAGTTGTTCACCAAGGAGCTCCGACCCTTCAAGCAGTGCGTTCATTGCACCCGATGCAGTTTAAAAAATTGAGATTAGATTTGTAATAGACCTCCTGCATTTGTGATTTTCAACTTTGTTCTTTATGTTTTCCCCATTGTTGTTTCACATTTCTCTGTCCGCTCCCCACCCCCTAATCTACATGAAAAATTTGAGGCTTCATGAAAAATTTACTTGCCACAGATCCCACTGTAAACAGGCTCTTAGGGGGCTTGGCCCATGAGGAACAGCCTCTCGCTGTAATGCAAACTTCAGGCCCTGCTGCATCTTGCTGGTGGAAACACCTGGGGCCTAACTAGTCTGGCCTGCTGGCCTGCCCGACTCTCCCTTCCTGCAGTGAGGTGACCTCCAGCGTCTCAGGAGAGACACAGTCTGCCCTTCACGCCACCCCCATGCAATGGGTTCTCTGTCCTGAGAGCTTCATCAGACGCCGGGAGTTGTGCCTCTTGCCCTGGGTGGGCTACGTGTCATCCCTGAGCCAGTCGCTGTGCCCAGAGGAGGGAGTTCATACCCGCTGAGCGAAGGGGTGGGGGTTAGCCCCCAGACACAGGTGCTGAGAGTGCCAGGAGAGGAAGAACGTGTCAACTTCTATTCCACTCTGTTTCTAGTGGGGACTGTAAACTGGACAACGGTTTTGTATAGTGCACAGTTCAACTCCTTCTCAGATTGCTCCCCACCAATTTACACTCTGTTTTCTATGCTTAAGAAGATATGGTCCAAGCATGGCTGGAAAAATATTTTACTTCTGTGATCTTCAGAAGAAAATTTCCTTTCACACACAAAAAATGTAAAGTCAATAGTTCTTTTATTTACATGTTTAGAAGTCAAGATATTTTTGTTATTTCTATCTTTTAAGAAGGGAATTTCAATATTTTGGAGTCATGTTCTTGTATAGGCTTGTGAGCTATTTAATTAAATATAAAAGCTTATGGAAGAAGGGGTTTAGTTGGGTGTTAGTCAATATTCTTTCAAAATTTGTACAATATTATTTCTTAAAAATTCCTCGACTATATAGGGAATGATAATCGCATCCAAGTGAGGGGGAGATGGCCCCGCTTGAGCAGGACAGGGTGCCCGGAGCTCTGTGTCAACTCCTGTCTCGTCCTCTGGGGGGCGCCTGGCCTCTGCCGTTGCTCGGTAGATTTCAATATTATTTGTCTGTTGTTATATCTATTTTATTTAAAACAGAACTTCCTCAGTTTCCTAATAGCCTGTTGTTTTTTAAAAAATTGTAAAATATATAAAACATTCCATTTAAGAGTTTTTGAGTTAGGAAAGGAAATCTCCCCTTCTACCTGGCTCAGAGTTAGAGAGCAACTCCCCTCCCCCACTTCGCTGGAACTCATTTGTTTATCTCATCATTTCAGCTGCAGTTCCCAGAAATATGCAAACTATCAGAGTAAAACTTATGAAATGAGACTGTCCCTAAGCAGTTAAGGGGAGCGCGGTGGGGGAGGAGACAGGGCCGCAGTCCCACCTGATTCCTCCTGCATCTTGTTTCCAGGAAAAGTTAGCATTCTTCACTCTAAGCTTGTTGGCTTCTACTTTTTACCTCTTATCTTACATTTCTTTCTAAGATTTGTCCCTAAACAACCACCCCACTCCCCCACAACCAGAGTGAGCGGGCTCATGACTGAAGTCCCTGCGCTGGGAGGAGCCTCGGGGGAGCCAGGACTTATTCTCAGCAGCTTCACCTGGGCCCGTGGAGGTCCCCCTGCACCTAGGTGGGAGGCCCAGGGAAGAGGGGGCCTCCCAGAGGGTTTGGGAGGAGAGTGGAGAGGCCAGACCACGTGGACCACGTGGAAGGGTTTGAGGAGAGAACAGTGGCCAAGGACGCTTGAGCAGGGAGGGGACCTTGGGGATCAGACTACTCAGAGGGGCCTGAGAGGGGCCGCGAGGAGTGGAGAGTGTTCAAGGGATGTGGAGCGGAGGGTGCGGCCTTAGGGAGGGCTGGGGAGGTCAGGAAGGAGTGTCCCTGAGGAGGTGGGTAGGAGCGTGAGGGTGCAGGCCAGCTGTGGACAGGGCGGAGAGTTGACAGGAGGGACCACATCTAGCCTGAAGGGCTGGGCAGTGGAGGGAAGGGAGCTTCCTGTCTCCGATCGACTGCAGTGACAAGTATTTACTCCTGTGGCCTGAGACTTGCTCTTTGGTTGCTTTTGGGGAAAGGTTATAAGGGCAGGGATGGGGCAGGAGTGGACCCTGGTGACTCCTGGTGGTGGGTGACCAGTGGGCCAAGCCTTTGGAGGCAAAAAGAAGCTATTAGGGCAGGAGGGGGTGGGGAAGGAATTGGAAGTCTTCAGAGGAAAAATCAGAAGGCAGCAGGAGACCCCAAGGTGTCTGAAAGTAGCTGGGACCCTGGAGTGGAGGGCAGGTGGGTGCCCGCTCCCCGAGAGCTGGGGTCCACGCGGTGAGGGGAGCTCAGGGGCAGCAGGACAGGCGGGAGCGGGGAGCCTCCTGAGCAGCGTGTCCGCTGGTGTGTCTCTTTCATCCCCCTGTGGCCTTCAGTGGCCTTCAGAGCCCTGTCGGCCCAGCCGGTGCCCGGCTTTGTCTTGTGTTGAGAACAGCACGCTCCTTCCCTCATCGTCCACCCAGCCACCGCGAGTCACCATGGAGACTGACCAAATGACCACTCACGGGGGCTCCTGGTCGGACCAAGCTGGCAAGGCCTACCCTCCCCCCTCCTGCTGACTGTGACAGAAACTGCCTGGCAAAATAAAAGGACAATCGCTTGAGGACTTGGAGAAGTAAACGAAGGTGGCGACTCTGGAGGAATGAAAACTTGGAGAAGGGACCCACGGGTGAGTCTGTTCTCTCTGGTTTTTTCTTTTTGGACTCAAGGGTCAGTCTGGACTCAAGGGCCAGCCCCGGCTGCAGAAATGTGCAGTGGCAGCAGGGGAGGCCAAGACTGGACGGAAACCACATCTGTGTGGCTGGAGGAAGCAGCAAAGGGCCCTGGGCTCCCGTGAGTGTGGAGGGTCGGTTTTCTTTCCTGTCCCTGCTTTGCCTTGGTTGTGGCGCTTCTCGGCTGGGCGGTGTGAGCAGCCCCGGCTCTGAGAGCAACCCTTCCTCTCTGCTCAGCAAAACTGGGAAAAGGAGCCACCGCAGGCCAGAGGGCCTGGGTCCTGACAGGAGGGTCTCCTAGTTCTATGCAGGGCCCCGCACGAGTCCAGGGCTTACGCCCAAGTGCACATGTTGGGCAGAGCAACAGAGATCAGAGCCGCCGCCCAAAGGAGGCGAGGAGAGCAATTGCCTGGGCTGGCCGCCTGCAAAATAGAAACAGCTGGCACTCTTTAGGAGGACCCAGAGTCTACACGACATAATATTCAAAATGTCCAGGATGCTGTTCTGAGGAGGTGACATTGATGGCCAGACCACCTAGGAAGGTGAAGGGCATGCCAGCCAGGAGTGCAGCCTGGGCAAAGACCTCGAGGTGCTGGTTGTCAGGCACCCACAGGCCTCTACAAAGTGCGAGGACAGACAGGACCCAGGTGTATAGGCCCGTGGGCGTGGTGAAGGGCTGCTGTCCCCGGGCCAGAGCTACCTACCTTTGTCCTCCAGCTCACAAGGGCCCGGCGGGAGGTGTCCACCCTCTGCTTTAGGTAGGGGCAAACTGTCTGCTGTTACTCTCCAACTGTTTGCTTTTCCTGGACAGGCCCTTCTTGTCACTGGAGTGGTAATATGCAGAAAGCCCACAGAGGCTGTGGGGCAGGAGGAAGGGGACCACCCATCCTATATGATTGTACGTATTTTGCACCTGTGCCCAGACAAGTGTCCCCTGCAGATAACCCAGCTCACACTGCTGAGCTAAGTGTTCTGACCCAAAACCTCCTAGGAAGGACAGATGTCTTCTGTTCTCACAAATGTCTGCTGTTCCCTCAGATTTTGCAGGGAAGGCGCTGAGGGATTGTAGGTTTCCTATTGTGCTCATGTGTGTTTGTGTGTCTGTGGGTGTGTATGCATGTGTGCATGTCTTTGTGGTTCTCCGTGTGTGTGTGTCTGGGAGTATGTCTCTGTGTGTATGTGCGTATATGTATATGTGTATGTTTGTGTGCATCTGTGTGTCTGTGTCCACACACATGCATGTTTCTGTGTGTGGATTCCATGTGTGTGTGTATGCCTCTGTGTGTTTTTAGGGACTTGAATGTAGACATTTGGGATTGTAAGTGAATCCTGCAGCCCCCAAGACTCCTGCCACATCTAGTGGTAAAGCTGCACACCAGCCCCATAACAAAATTCACCTGGTCCCTCTGCCTGGAGCGGCTTTATGTCCATTTCCCCTCTAATCGTGCGTGGGTGTTGAGCTGCCTGTGTGGACTGGGCTAGGGATGAATGTCAGGGCTGGGCAGAGCCAGTGATGGGGCAGGTGAGAAGAAATGTTGGCTGAATGGAGTTTTCATAACTTGGGAATTTGGTAAAGAGAAACTAGATATGGTGTTTGAATAAAACCTGAAATTCACATTTTCTGTAATGCCTGCTGAATTGCCCTTGCCACACTCTTATTTTTGTATTCTCACTGCGAAGTACATACAAGTACTTGGTAAATATTTATATAAATGGATAAAAAAACAGGGGTGTAGGAATGGAAATCAGAGCTGAAGTCCAATAACACAGGAGCCGAAAAGGCAGCCAGGAAGCAGGAGGATGCCCCAGAGGAGCAAGGACTTTCACGGATAAGTGCTCTTCAGGCTCCATAGAAACACAGTTGAAATGCAGACAGTCTCAGCAGCTACAGTGGGGAAAGGTCAGACTGGGCTGAGAGTGGATCATGTCCTGACCGCTCACCCACAGTGGTTAGGGTTCTGAGTGCCCTCAAACTTGGAATTAATGAAATGACACAGATGAGAGCATGTTTGATAAATGTTGATTGGATCTGACTCCGATTTGCTGTTGGCTGGTTAAATTTTAGGTTCTAGTTCCTCTTTATCTTTGGTGATACCCAATTTTCTCTCTGTTAACAATATCCTAAGGCCCTAATAACACTTCAAATCATTACTCTAAAGAGCAACAGAGGGTCAATGTCTGCTGGATGTTGGTCCCAGAAATGTGCAAATTTCTCGTGTAGGCTGTCATCCCTTATAAATTCTCAAAACCAAACAGCAAGCTTTGTGAGCACCACATGTATCCATCATCTTGGAAATATCCAGAATGGCTGATCATAATAACTGAAATATATGAGCAGCAAGAGCCCTGTTATCAGCTGTTTCCAGACTTTCATTTTTTAAATAGCCTCTGAAAGAAAATGCAGACTTTGTTTCACCAAGGTGTTCATTGGTAAGAGTGGCTTCCTAGACATAGGTGTGCTAAGATTTTTCATCCTGTTGCTTTAATCAGACATGATTTATCAGTGGTTGCACTTGCTGTTACATCGGTTGGCTGATTTTTTGTTTATAAGCATTTGCTTCAGTCACATTTTAGGAAATCTTAGAATAGTAAAATATTGATGAGGTTTCAAGGACTCCGTTTGAGTCAGGGTCACAGACAAAAGTCTCCTACTTGTTTGAAAGTATTTTATCTTGAATGCCATATTAAGTTCTGTTGAGAAAACGAAGACAATTTAAAATAGAATAGTGCAGGCTGAAGATGTAGTTTGTAAAGCTCTACCTTAATGCTTTGAAAACCCTCTAAAATATTTCAGTATTGACAATTTGTTAAAAGGATGCTTTTGTTAAGTCTTATAGGATGACTATTATATTCCTTTCATGCTTTGTACCCCACCTGCTTCCTAAAAGGTTTCAAGGCAGCTTAAAAATAGAAGGCTATTGAGAAGGACTGACTTTTGGAATAGTGGATTTTGGGAAACTGCTCTCCCATAAAAGCAACAAAAACAATGGCAAAACCATAAAAAGATAGTAGTTTTGGAACACTGGAAATTACCCAAAAGCACTGAACAAACTAAAAAGCATCAATTCAAGAAAAAAGCTACTGAACCTCAATAAGAACAGCAGGGTATGGTGGTGGTTTAACTTGAGGCGGTTCCCATCTGTCCTTCCTCCCCAGCTCAGTGGCATGAGCATGACAGTTACACAAACACACACATATGTGAACACACATGTGCACACACACATACACACACACATGCGCATACACACAGCTGGCAGCCTCACAACCAACAGTAGAGAATGACTGTTTCAGGAAGTCTCTTAAAAGTTCCATCCTAGGAAAAGAGCCAATAGTTCAACTGAACTAGAAGCAACCTGGAAAATCTCTCCTATGGTGTAGTCTCTACTCGATTTGACTCGGAGTTTGGCTCTGAAAAAAAGGCTCTATCCTATTACTTAAAACGATAGCAATTTGCTGCAATATTGCAGCTATTGTGATTTCGGTTGGGGCAAAACAAAAAGCCTGGCCAAAAATTTAAAAGGAATACCTGGAGAGCTAGTTGACCATAGGGAGCTTCTGCTCTGACAGAGTCCTGGGCATATGCAAGGCTGTGTACATGCCCAGAAAGGATCTGGAAAGTGAGAAGACCTTATCTGGCTGACATCTAGATCCCGTGCAGATAGGAAATGAAAGCCAATGCTGTCTTGTGAACTGCCTTAAATGTCAAGGTGTACCTTTACAAATAAATACATTTGGCAAAAGAGGTGGCTCAAGGCATTGAAGAACATCTCCTGATGGATATTTGGTTGGCCACTAAATTATATGATCTAAGGGTGACTTCTAGTAATCCAGGCTTAAAAACAAAAATAAGAACTTAAAAAAACTCTAACAGAGAGCTCAATTGTCACATATTGCAGGGAATACAGAATCTACAGAATTAATTCTGTAAAGTCACTAAAATAAGCAGCAAGAAGAGCAACAACAAATTGTGAGAGAGGGGATGATCTGACCAGAGTTGTTACAATATAATATCTAAAATGTCTAGTTTTCAACAAAAAAGAAATAAGACATAAAAGAAACTCTAGGAATGTATGGACCATGCATGGGAAAAGTAAAAAGCAGCCAATAAAAAGTGTCCTGAGGAACTCAGATGTTGGACTTTGTACACAACAACTTTGAATAGCTATTATAAATATTTTCAGAGGACTAAAGGAAACTATGTTTAAAGAGTTAAAGGACAATATAACAACTATGTGTAACTAAATAATGAATATCAATAAAGAAATAGAAATAACAAAGAACTCAATAGAAATTCTGGAGTTGTAAAGTATAATAACTGAAATGAAAAATTTATTAGCAGGACTCAAGAACAAATATGAGCTGGAAGAAGAAAGAATGAGCACATTTGAAGACAGATCAATACAGCATATACAGTCTGAGGAAGAGAAGGAGAAAAGAATGAAGGAAAATGAACAGTCTCAGAGATCTATGGGATACCATCTAGTGTACCAACATATGCATAATGGAAGTTCCAGAAAGCTTCTCTTTTTGATGAAAAACATATACTTACTCATCTAAAAATTTCAACATAGATTAAAAGAGATCCGCATCTAGATACATCATAATCAAACTGAAGAAAGTCAAAGTCAAGAGAAAATCTTGAAATCAGCAAGAGAAAAAGATTTATTAATAAGATTAACATTTGACTTCTTATCAGAAACAATGAAGGTAAGAAGACAGTGGAATGACATATTCAGAATATTAAAAGAATTCTATATCCAGCTAAACTATCTTTCAAAAATGAAGGAGAAATAAAGACATTTCCAGATAAAAAATGACTGAGAGAATTCATTGCCAGAAGACATGCCTTATAAGAAATATTAATGGGAATCCCTTAGATAGAAAAAAAGGGATACAAGGCCACAACTCAGATCCACATGAAGAAATAAGGAAACTGGCAAAGGTTATTACTTAGGTAAATATAAAAGGCAGCATAAACATATATTTTAAAACTTTTCCTTTCCCTTACTTTAAATGACAACTGCATAAAACAATAATTACAAAATGGTGTCATAGGGTTACAGTACACAAAGTTGTAATTTATTTGACAGTTATAGCACAAAGGATGGGGGAGAGAAGATAGCTATGGTGAAGCAAAGTTTCTCTATATTATTGTAATAAAGTTAACATTTTTTAAAGTTAAGATTCATAATGTAATCCTCAGAGCCACTGTCAAAAAAGGACTTAAAAATTTAGTAAAAATAACAAACAAAGAAATATTAGAAAAGAATAAAAATCCCAAATCAATAATCTAGGAGTTTACCCTGAGAATCTGTAAAAAGAAGATCAAATTAAATAATAAATGTAGAGCTTAAATCATGGACATAGAAAGAGAAAAACAGAGAAATCAATGAATCCAAAAGTTGGTTCTATGAAAAGATCAACAAAATTGACAAAACTTTATATTAATTTGAAAAAGAAAGAGAAGAAACAGATCACTAAAATGAGTAATGAGAAAGGAGGCATTACCTTTCAGAAATTAGAGTATTATAAGTGAATATTAAAAATAACTTTATGCCAAGAAATTCAACAACTCAGTAAAATGGATAAATTTCCAGAAAGACATATACTACTTAAACTAACTCAAAGAGAAATAAAAAATTTGAACAGAATTATGACAAAAAGAGATCTAATTAGTGATTTATAAACATACCACTGAGGAAAGCCCAAGCCTAGATGGCTTCACTGGTAAATTCTACCAAATGCTTAAAGAAGAATTAGCAACAATCCTTCACAGTATAGTCTATAGAATAGAAGTGTCAACACATCCCAATTCATTATATGAGGCCCAGATACAAAAACCAAAGACACCACAAGAAAAAACCAAAACAAAACTACAAACCAACATCTCTTATGACTAAAGATGCAAAAATTCTCCATAAAATACTAGCAAACCAAATCCAGCTGATTTAGCACTCAAAACCAACTAATATTATTAGAAGAAAAAAACAAGTCACATGATCATCTCAATAGTGCAGAAAAACTGTTTGACAAAATCCAACATCCATTCATGATCAAAACACTCCATAAACTTGGAAAGAAAGGGAACGTCTGATAGAACAGCCTGATAGAAGGCAGCTACAAAAACCCTGAAATTGTACTAAATAGTGAAAGACTGAAGGTTCTTCCCTAAGATTCAGAGCCAGGCAAAGATGCCTACTCTTGCCACTTCTCTTAAAAATTTGCTAGAGGTTCTGGCCAGTTCAATCAAGTAAGAAAAAGAAATAAAATGTATCCAGATTGGAAAGCAAGAAGTAAAACTGGCTTTATTTGCAGAAGACATGATGTTGCATGTAGAAAATCCTAAAGGATCCCCCCCACACTTAGAACTAATAAAAAAATATAACAAGGTTATGGGATACAAGATCAGTTTACAAAGATCAATTGTATTTCTGTGTGTAGACAATGTACAATCTGAAAATGAAAGTAAGAACACAATACTTCCCATAATAACATCAAAAAGAATAAAATGCTTAGGAATAAATTTATCAAAACAAAATGCAAGAAGGATATACTGAAAGTTACCACACATTGCTGAAGATGCCAGTGAAGATGAACTTAGATTCTTTCATTGCTACATACCAAAATTAACTCAAGATATATCATAGACTTAAGTGTAAGGGTTAATAAAATAAAAGCCTTAGGAGAAAATCTTTGAGACCTTGTATTGGAAACATTGCTTAGATATGACACAGTTCATAGAAGGAAAAAATCATGATAAATTGGACTTCATCAAAGATTAAAAATTTTTCTTTTTGTACTTCAAAAGAAATCATTAAGAAAAGGAAAAGATAAGGAACAGATTTGGAAAAAAATATTTGAATAATAAAGGCAGTTCAAAAGAAATTGCAAATCAAAAGGTTTTTAGAAGAGAAGAAAAGCTAATGTGATGGTTCAGTGGATTGTGGAGAGAAAGCTTTGAAATTAGAAATCTGCATTCACATTTCAGCTAAGCCATCTCCCAGGTTTTTGCTCTGGGGCACAATTTTCTGAGGCTGGAGGTCATCATGTCCACAGAATTACGTGTTGCTTGGAGATTGTGGTTAGAGGTAAATGCTTAACAAATGATAACTATTATGGCTGTAGTAATATGTGGCATGGTCTTATTAAATAAGATAATGCACATAAAACACCTAATAGTTCCTTGTACATATTAAATATTCGAAACTGTTATCAATTATTAATTACTAATTTATTATATCACAGCCCAAAGGAAAGCTAAGGTATGATCATATGCCATTTGTGCTCTCTGATGAGAGAAAAATAAAAGAATTACTAAGTTTTAGCCAGTAGAAGACTTGTTTCAAAGCAACAGTCAATCCAGTGAATCAGAAATATGACAGGAGAAATTCGAAAAGATTTTATTTTTGCACCATGCTTAATTTTAGCCCCAATGTGCACCTTGGACTTGCTGGGGGTGGGCTGGGCATAGATGACACAATCATTGTAGAAAATCATCTCATGTTTTATTCATCATGTTTGTTCATTCATTACATGAATTCTTTCTTTTTTTTTTTATTTCAGCATATTATGGGGGTACAGATTTTAAGGTTTCAATAAATGCCCTTTCCCCCCGCCCCCCACAAGTCTGAGCTTCCAGCATGACCATCCCCTAGATGGTGCACATCTCACTCATCATGTATGTATATACCCGCCCCCCTCCCCCCTGCCCAATACCCTATTACTGTAGTACCTATGTGTCCACTTAGGTGCTGCTCAGTTAATACCAGTTTGCTGGTGAGTGTATGTGGTGCTTGTTTTTCCATTCTTGGGATACTTCACTTAGTAGTATGGGTTCCAGCTCTAACCAGGAAAATATAAGATGTGCTATGTCACCGTTGTTTCTTAGAGCTGAATAGTACTCCATGGTATACATATACCACATTTTATTAATCCA
>VSMD01043114.1:0-11442 GCA_008750895.1 Mirza zaza
AGCCCCCCCCCACTCACGTAGCCCCCCCACTCACGTTGCCCTCCCGCACTCACGTAGCCCCCCACTCACGTAGCTGGGGTCCCAGACGCTGTAGGTTAGCTCCTCGTTGACCTTCACGACGAAGAAGAAGAGGAAGATGACCAGCATGATCAGCGGGCTGACCACCCTCCAGGTGACCTGCCAGAAGACGTTGGGCTTGTGGCCGATCATGAACTCGATGTCCCTGTTGAACCTGCGAGCAAGGCCGGGCCGTCAGGGCCGCCCCAGCGGGGCTCCGTCTCTCGGGCAGGGGACGGCCTGGGCACCGGGCAGGCCGCGCGGCGTCCGCAGAGCTCCGCAGCCCGGCCGAGGCCCCGCCGGAAGCCCGGGGAGCCGCCGCCTACCTGTCCACGCCGTACACGTAGACCACGGAGAACATCTCGAAGAAGGCGATGATGAGCAGCGGGATGGAGCCGGCGTAGCTGTCCAGCAGGGACAGCCAGTACTGGCCCGAGTTCAGCGAGAAGATGAAGGCCAGGAGGTAGGTGCCCAGGCAGATGAGGCCTGCGGGCGCAACAGGGCGGTCACGGGCGCCGCGGCCCACCGCCTCCAGGGCCCGCCGCCCGCCCGGCCGCACACCCACCTGTGAGCAGCTCCTTGGGCCACTTCTGGGGGACAACCCTGAGGTCCTGCAGGGGCACGACGACGCCCTCCATGTTCCCGAACATGGAGGACAGGCCCAGGCAGAAGAGCATGATGAAGAACAGCACCGACCACAGCGGCGACACCGGCATCTTGGTGATGGCCTCGGTGAAGACGATGAAGGCCAGGCCCGTGCCCTCCACGCCCTGCAGGGGGACGGGGCAGGGGCACGGTCACGGGGCGCCCCCCCCACCCGGTGCGGGCCACGTGACCCCCGCGGCTCTGCCCGCCACGCCAGCGGCAAAGGCGCGTGGCTCCTAGCCGTCTGCAAAGCGACTAGATGGTGCGTTCGGGCCCCATGGACTTTGCAAAGCTGTGCTGTGAGTTACAAGCAGCGAGTGGCCCTGTCCCCAGCAGTGGAGCAGCCCCAGCGCTGGGACACGCGCCAGCCACGGCGCGATGGGGCCCCCGACCCCTGGATGGGCTCCCCGCGTGGGAAGCTTCCGAGACCTCGCCTGACACGGTCACCTAAGCTGGCGCCCTGGAGGGCCACATGCAGGCTCGAGGGTGTGTCCGCGTCCGGCACCACCGCCCAGGGCCCTGGACCGTCAGCGGAACCCGGCGCCGGGTCACCCCAGTCCCGGTGGCCAGCGGCCCGGGCTGTGCAGGCTCGGGAGAGCGAGCCCTGCGGGTGCCGGGCCTGGGCGGGCTGTCCCGTGCACAGGGCTCCCGGTAGGGAACCGGTCCAGGACTTGGTGGGGTCTCGGCCCCGAGGCAACTTAAGGGCGCGTGTGTGAGTTCCGGGGGCGGGGCGCTGACCGGCGGCGCTCGGGTACCGCCCTGCAGACGGCTTTTAGAGTCTGAAGGGAACTTGCCCACGGCAGGCACAGCCTGGCAGGTGCGCGGCTCGCCTGGGAGGAGAGTGTGGGGGCCGCGGCCCCAGGCGAGCCCCAGAATGATGGCAGCGGGGAAGACTGGCTGTGAGGCGGCCTGTGACTGTGTTCCCTGTCTGTGGAACTTCTAGAAAGACAAGTCGTCGGGGGAGACAGAAGCAGCGGAGGGGCCCTGGGGCTGGGGGAGCGGGGGCCACCGCCGACGGGAGCCTGCAGGGTGACGAGTCTCAGTGACACACACGACGGCGCACAGTCACACCTCCATAAAGGTGTTTTTAAAAAAAGAAAGGAGGCCGAGACCCTGCACCCGCCTGGTCCGCCGTGGAGCCCTCCGGACCCCCCTGGGCAGCGGCTGGGAGAACCCGCGATCCCTCTGCCCGGGCTCCGGCCAGCCCCACGGCCGGCACCGCTCCCGTGTCAGGGCCGCTATGGCTGTGGCTCCAGACCCCGAACACAGCAAAAATATGGGGTGGCTCCCAAATGAGGAAGCTGCAAAAGTAAAGTTAGAAAATGTTGGTCTATAAATCATAACCACGTAGGCCGGGCGTGGTGGCTCACGCCTGTCATCCTAGCACTCTGGGAGGCCGAGGCGGGCGGATTGCTCAAGGTCAGGAGTTCAAAACCAGCCTGAGCAAGAGCGAGACCCCGTTTCTACTAAAAACAGAAAGAAATTAATTGGTCAACTAAAAATATATAGAAAATATTAGCCGGGCGTGGTGGCGCATGCCTGTATTCAAAGCTACTTGGAAGGGTGAAGCAGGAGGATTGCTTGAGCCCAGAACTTTGAGGTTGCTGTGAGCGAGGCTGACGCCACAGCACTCTAGTCCGGGCAACGGAGTGAGACTCTGTCTCGAAAAAAAAAATAGAAAAAATTGCCACGTCTGAGCTGCACCAATTATCAGCACGGGGTTCAATTCGTCACAATCGGCGAGGATTCGTGACTTTCCTTGGCACCCTGACAGCTGAGAAAACTTGTCCAGCCCGAGATTAAATGTGCCTCCGGTTGCCCGGTAAGTTCAAAAACAGTCAAATAATTCCCCAGTGTTTGCCGGAGGAATTCTGTCACGGACGGCCACCAGCAGTGTTTTTGAGTGTCGAGTGGGGGAGGACGGGGCCGGGCGGTGGGGTTCTGTGGCCCCGCAGACGCCGGCGGCAGCCCAGAGCCCTGGTGACGGGAGGGCTTCGGGTGCGCCCACGCAGAGGCCCCACCCTTCCCCGAGCCACGCCCAGAGCGCCCGGGGCCGAGGCGGGACTTACTTCCGAGAGTAAGGAGTTCATGTCGCAGGTCTGGAACTGCAGCTGCGCGTAGGCCGCGGGGTCACTGGCGTTGCACCAGCGCTGCACTTCCGTGAAGTTCTCGGGGGTCACGCTGCCCTCCGGCAGGTCGAACCCGTTTATGAGGGTCAGGATGTTCCTGGGGAGGAGAGCGGCTGAGCTGGCCGCGCCCGCGGCGGGCCCCAGGCTGCCCCAGGCGCCGGCCGGCCCCACGCCGCGGACTCACGTGCTGAAGCAGTCGTCGTAGCGCTCAGTGGCGCGGAAGCCGATGATGGAGTAGACCACGGTGGCCGCGTACACCGAGGTGAAGCCGTTGATGACAGACACGATCAGCGCGTCCATCTCGCAGTTGTTGCTGCGGGGGACACGGGGGGTGGGGGGAACGGCAGCGTCACCACGCCTCGTCCGGGCACGGCCGGCAGAGACGGCGCTCCCTTCCCACGTCTCAGCCGCCGTGGGAAGCCGGGCGGGAGCCCGTCCTCCTCTGAGCGGGCACCAGGGACACAGGTGGCCGTGCCCCGAGCCCCGGGCCCTGCTTGTCATTTCACCCGCCACCTGGTGGCCCTGGAGACCCCTGGTTCGGGTCGCAGGTTCTCACTTGGCAGAAGTTATGGGAGGGGCCGGGTCCCTTGTTACCCTCTCCCCCCAGGGCGAAAGGAGGAAAGTGGTCACGGGTCTGGCCGGGGCGACAGGGGAAGCAGAGCTGGCAGGGAGGGGCACCGGCCTTGGCGCCCCCCTTGGCCTCTGGTGCAGGCCCGGGGCCCCCAAGCTCCAGCCCACGCTGACGTGCCCCCCCCAGCGCCAGGGCCCGCAGCTGTCGGGGGCCCTGCCCAGCGCCCCACTGCAAGGGTAGGTGCCTGGGCTCAGGAGAGAGGCCAGCGGGGCTGGGAGAGGGGCTGTCCTGACCTGGGAGGTCCCCAGGGGGTCCCGAGGCCTTGCCCAGGGAACCTTGTGCAGGTTGGTGGGCGGAGCGGGCGTCCTCGGGGAGACTCGCGCCTGGCCTGGCGGCGGGCTTCAGGGCGCCGTCTGGGGGCCCGGGGCAGGGCAGAGCGGGGCAGTGTGGAGTGGAGGCCCGGGCAGCGCCCAAGGGCCAGGCCCAGGCCCCTCCGTGCACCGGGAGCTGCGGAAGGTGCAGGCGGCCTGGCCGGACCCTGGCCTGGCAGCAGGTAGCTGGTCACGGTGCAGCGAGCGCCCCCTGCCTCTGCCTTCTTTTTATCCTCACAACAGAATCCCGCAGTCTGGTAGGGAAACTGAGGCACGGCACCAAAACACTTTGAAGCCCGCCCGCCTGCCGGCCCCCCGCACTCACTGCACGGAATTGTAGCTGGAGAAGGAGATGAGGCCCCCGAAGGCCAGGGAGAAGGAGTAGAAGACCTGCGCGCCTGCGTCCAGCCAGGTGACCGGGTTGGCCAGCTCCGTGATCTGCGCCAGACAGAGACTTTGGCTGTGCTGACCAAGGACCGGCCACCGTCACCGCGGCCCACGGGAGAGCCTCGAGGGGCAGGCGCTTCCCATGCAGCGTCCCCGTGGGCGGAGGGCACGGGCAGGCCGCAGGCCGTGGGCAGGCCGGCCGGGGCGGGAGAACAGGCGCCTGCCGCCCACCCGGGGGCCCCGGGGGTCTGAGCAGGGCAGAGGCAGAGACTCACGTTGGGCGTGAAGAGGAAGACGATGCCGTTGGTGGCGCCCTTCAGCGTCAGGCCCCGAATGAGGAAGATGGTCAGCACGACGTAGGGCAGCGTGGAGGTGACGTACACGGCCTGCAGGGCAGGTGTAGGCAGGTGTGGGAAGGTGTGGGGGGGCAGGTGTATGAGGATAGGTGTGTGTGGGCAGGTGTGTGGGGACAGGTATGTGGAGTCAACTGTATAGAGACAAGTGGGGGGTGCAGATGTGTGGAGGGAGGTGTGGGGGAGCAGGGGTGTGTTACAAGTGTGTGGGAGCAGGTGTGGGGGGTAGGTGGGGGGCAGGTATATGAGGACAGGTGTGGGGGGCAGGTGTGTGGGGATAGGTAGATGAGGACAGGTGTGGGGAACAGGTGTGTGGGGCAGGTGGGGGGACAGGTGTGGAGGGGCAGGTATGTGAGGACAGGTGTGGGGACAGGTGTGTGGTGCCAGGTGGGGGGGCAGGTGTGTGGGAGCAGGTACGTGACGACAGGTATGTGGGGCAGGGGTCCACAGGGGACGGGAGCGCAGGCCCCTCAGGCGGAGCAGCCCCAGGGGAGGGGCCGGCCAGGCGGGACTCTGCTCCTCTCTGCGGTGTTGGGCAGACGGAGCCCCTCCCTCCCCAGCCCTGCCGTCACCGTGGGGACCCTTCCACTCGGCTGGCTGGCGTGTGGGGTGCACTTGCGGGGGGCTTTCCCAGGCGCCATCTGGAAGCCCCAGGCCAGCGCCGCGTCCCGCCCGGGCCTGGGCGACGGGCAGTGTGGGCCCCTCCCATCTGTGTGCGCCAGTGCAGAGGCGGGCAGGTGGGCCTTGAGGTGGGCCCTAGGGGCAGCCCTCGCCACCCGGCCCCGGGGCGCCGGCCCCGCCCGCCCACGGCACCTTCCCGGTGGTCTCGATGCCGCGGATGATGCACACGTAGAGCACGCTCCAGGCGCAGGTGAGGCAGAGCAGGATCCACCACTGGATGGAGCCCGAGTCGCTGATGGAGGTAGAGATGTTGAGCGTCTCACGGTACCAGAAGTAGTCCACGGAGGAGCTCCTGGCGCACTCCTCCACGTAGCCTGCGGACACGGCATGCACGTGCCTCAGGGGGTGTTCCAGGAGGGAGCCACGGGCAGAGCAGGCGCCATGGGGCCCTGAGCTGGGGAAGCGCTGCCACGCTCCCGGCGCACTGACACCAAGCACACGCACACGAGTTCACGGAACACAGGCAGCGTGCACAGTTCACATGGGTGCACGTGCACACTCGCCGACACGCCTCTCGCGGTGGGTCTCTCCCGCTTGCCTGGCCCTGGCCAGCATCAAGGTGGGACAGGGCCGGCCAGCCCGAGTGCGGCACGGGGACTGCGGCGGCTGAGCACGAGCCAGGCCCCGGCAGAGCCACGCGGAGGGCGAGGGGCCAGGGGGACCAGGATGGGCGACGGAGATGACCGGGGACAGGCACACGTGGACGGAGCTGCTCCGAGTGTGTAGAGACCCCTTGGGATGCCTGGGCGGGAGGCGAGGGGCCGGGCATGGCGGGACAGCACGCTGGGTCCCACGGCGGCCGTTCTGACCACCTGACCCGCCACTGTGCCACCCCGACGTGGCAGCCACCGTCTCTGAGGGCTTTTGTCCCACACTGTGGCTGGTGGAGATGCCCATTGCCATGACCGTCTCCATTCTAGAAATCTGCAGGGTGACCCTTCCGGGGCGTGTCTGCCTGCGGAGCAGGTGCGGCGGGGAGGCGGGGGCGAGCTCACCTGTCAGGTTCGAGTGGAGCGGGCACTGGCTCCAGGGCAGCGGGTCCTGGAAGGAGTTGAAGAAGTACCACATAACCCAGGCAATGATGGTGTTGTAGTACAGGCCCACCATGAAGGACACGAACATGGACGCGATGCCTGCGGGAGGGACTGCTGCTGCGGATGGCCTGAGGACCCGCCCCTGCCCGCCCACCCGGGCAGCCCTGGGTGCGGGTTGGGGGTGGCGATGGGGGGCCGGTGCTCCCGGGGCTGAGCGGCAAAGCCAGGTGGCCGGGCCAAGCAGACACACGCCCCTGACCCACCAGAGCCGGGGGCTCCTGCCGCCTCCCCTGGGCAGGTGCAGGCAGGCGGCTGCAGGCCCTTTGCAAAGAGCCATCTAGGTGCTCCATGTTGTCTTGACGTTTTAAGTTGAAAACCAAGTGTGTGTGTGTGTGTGTGTGTGTGTGTGTGGTGAGTGTGAGCGTGTGAGGTGGGGAAGGAGAGGGAGGGAGGGAGGAGGCCCTGAAAGCTGAACTGGAGGCTAGGGCAGGTGGGCTGGGATGCAGGTGGACGTGGGAGCAGGTGGGCGTGGGAGCAGGTGGGCGTGGGAGCAGGTGGGCGTGGGAGCAGGTGGGGGTGGGTGCGGGAAGGGGTAGGCCCCAAGGCTTCAGAAGGGCAGATGCCTCCTGGGCTCAGAATCCCTTTTAGGGGCCTGCCCCCTTCTCCCCTGGCTGGAGCTCTTTTGTCCGCATCCTGAGGTCTCATGAGCCATATTGGGGCCACCTCCCGGTCTCAGGGCCTGACCACAGCTGGGGCGAGGGTCACTGTGGGCACCTTCTCACTGTGCCTGGGCGGTGCACAGAGGGCAGGAGACCCGCGGCCAGCGCCCCTCCCGGGCCGGGCCCATGCGGGCCTGCTCTGGGCAGGCAGGGGTCACTCTGCGGTCCTCCTGCGTCCCGTGCCCTGTGCCGCCAGGGCCTCGGTGGCCTCTGCTGCCCTGGCAGTCTCCTGGAGGCCAGGAGTGGCCCGGCCCGGACACTGCACGTGCCACAGAACCTAGCGAGGCTCCCAGGGGCCTGGGGCGGGGCTGACCGGGACGTCCCTTTCCCCAGAGCAGGCGGGGAGGCGCCCGGGGCCCGCGACTCACCTAAGCCCTTCAGCGCCGGGTGGATGGAGGACCACACGCCCACGCTACCCCTGCGCAGCCGCTGCCCAATGGCGAACTCCAGGTGCAGCAGGGGGATGCCCTCCAGCACCAGCAGGATGAGGAAGGGGATCATGAAGGCACCTGGGGGAGGGTGTGGGGAGCTCGGTCTGGGCAGGCAGCAGTGCCCGGGCATGGACACAGCTGGGACGTGAGCGCCCATCCACTGTACCAGGTCAGAGCTGGCTCCCGTCCCGGAAGGAGCACCCAACTGGATGGTCCCAGCCGTCCACGGGCTGAGACCACGTGTGGGGCCCTGGGGAGCTGTGGCCGTTCTCGGAGGCGCCACTGACGTCCCCATGCCCTGAGCAGCACGGCGTAGCAGGCGTCCCCATGGCAACACGGAATCGGCGCTCTCCAGCCCCCTGCTGCCCAGGAGCCACCAGTCTGCAACCGGCAGTCCTACGGCAGAGGGCCGTGCCCACCCGCGGTGCCGCCCCAGCTGC
This sequence comes from Mirza zaza, assembly GCA_008750895.1. Classification (NCBI taxonomy): domain Eukaryota; kingdom Metazoa; phylum Chordata; class Mammalia; order Primates; family Cheirogaleidae; genus Mirza; species Mirza zaza. Next base: position 7,819 of record VSMD01043114.1, read on the forward strand.
TCAGGAGCACCCCACGAGCAGAGCACCTGCGAGAGGGGCTGCTCCCTGGGACAGCCTGTGCCTGGAGAGAGACCCGTCCTCTTTCCGCCACCAGGGTCATCCCTGAGCTTGCAGTGGCTCATCTGTGACACCAAGTGTCCTTTACCTTAACACACAAGTCAAGCCACGATGCAGCACCACCTCGCAGCCCCTGGGACGGCTGCTGCCATGCAAACAGGCAACAGGCGGTAACGAGTATGGCAGAGAAGCGAGGAGCCTGCGGTTCGCTAGGCGGGAAGGTGGTGACTCACTCGAAAAGTAAAAACTAGGATTATCACTAGGATTGTCAAGGGACCCAGCAGACCCCTCTGGGTCTGTCCCCAGGGCGCTGAAAGCAGATCCCGTGTCCAGAGCGGCACTTTCTACAACGGCTGAGGCCACGCGAGCGTCCACCGACAGGCAGATGCACAAGCTCGGCGCGGCCCACACACGCTCGGCGCACGCCCGGCCTCAAGGGAGGGCGCCCTGTTGTCGGGCACAACACGGTGAGGCTTGAGGACTGTACGCCGAGTGGCACCACCGTCACAGAAACACAGACACCGCGTGCGGCCCCGGAGACGTGGGGGTTCCCCGGACAGAGGAGGACGTGGCTGCCAGGCCGGGAGGGCGTGGGGGTCGGTGCCGGGCGCCCGGCCTCAGCGGACGCAATAAAGCGTGTGGAGGCGGGTGGCGGATGGGCGCAGGCTCTGTGAGTGTGTCAGACCCCGGGCCAGACGCGTGACGGCGACTGCCGTGGCGGGTTTGTGTCACGTGTGCTCTGGGTGTGACAACAGCAAACTGGAAAGAAGAACCATGTTCAGACTCGTCTGCCTCCATCACGACTCGAGCTTTGTCTCACAGGAAACGTGGCCCAGCGTGGCACCCCCGGCCACCACTGTGGGCTCCAGCGTGGCACCGTCACGGAGCAAACACCGAACTGGGGTGACATTTGGGTTCTGGAATCTGGTGACTCCGAGGCAGACCCTCGAGAAGAGATGGAATGGCCCAGGGAGCCAGAGGCAAGACGCTCACTCTCTCTCCACCACGCCGGGGTCCACGTGGGTGTCCACGTGGGCTGGGAAGCTGCTCGGGGCTGTCTTGAATTAAAGAGAGAGCTACGCTGACCCCACGGGAAATGCTGGATTTCTGTGCCAGTCAGGTGTGGCGCTCCGGACGCGACCTTAGGAGAGCCGGCGCGAGGACTGTGGACCCAGGTAAGAGTCGCAAAACAGCATAACGTCTGGAAGGACGCCACGCTCACGTTTGGCACCCCTTTAGATCCCGTCTCTGTAGAAGGGCCACGGCTGAGAAACGGGGTCGGCCTCCTGTCCGAGCCGAGGCCACACAGCAGCCGCAGGGTCCCGGTCGCTCAGCCCGGGGGACGGGCTTGTCCCTGAGCCCCTCGGCGGGTGAGAGGCCGTGGGCCCTGTCTGCGCCCAGGCCCCAGCGGGCACTGCCCAACCGGCCACAGCAGGAGCGGACAAGTGGGGGACGGGGCACGGCGCCGCCGTCCCCACGCAGGATGAGAGCCACACGCAGCGAGCCCTCCCCGGCCTCAGGGGTCCCCTGGCTTCCGTGCAGGAAGGTGCCTATCCTGTGTGCCCGACCCCGGCCGGGTGGCCACGGGCGCAGGCTCAGGGCACAGTCTAGGGATAGCACCGCTGTGGTCAGGAAGGTCGGAGGTCGCCAGCACTCGGCGCGGAGCTGAGACTGAGCCACGGGGCTCAGCACAGCCCGACCCACGGCCGGTTCTCCCGGCGGCGCCTGGGCCTCTCTGCTAGGACCACCCTTCAGTGCCGGGTGACTGGCCCAGAGAGGGCGGGCCTGAGAACGTGCTCCCAGAGTAGGGGTCCCTCCTCGCCTGCCTGTCACGGCGTGCCCTCCGTGCCACTGTGTGCAGCCTGGACCCTCTTGGCAGAGCCAGCACTTCCTCGGCTCCCCCCTCCCTGCTTGTTTGCTTATATCCCCCAAATCTTTTCAATCCCTAGCCCCCACCCCCCATCATGTCCCCCTCCCCCCAACGTCTGACCCTGAGCTGGTGCCCTCTGTGGGACAGAGGGAGGGAGGGAAGGGGAGAGGAGCAAAGGGGAGGGAGAGGAGGGGAGGGAGGTGGAGAGGAGCAAAGGGGAGGGAGAGGAGGGGAGGGAGAGGAGGGGAGGGAGGTGGAGAGGAGCAAAGGGGAGGGAGAGGAGGGGAGGGAGATGGAGAGGAACAAAGGGGAGGGAGAGGAGGGGAGGGGAACAAATGAGGGAGGGGGAGAGGAACAGAGGGGAGGCAGGGGGAGGGGAACGAAGGGGAAGGAGAGAGAGGGAGGGATGGAGGGGGAGGGGGACAGGAAGCCCAGTGCCCGGGACTTTCCCATATGGCCTTCCCATCCCTTCTCATCCTCCCTCTCCCAGGTTACCTCCGTCTCCTCTCTATCCTCCTCCTCCCCTCCCCTCCCCCTCTCCTCCTCCTCCCCTTACTACTTTTTTCCTCCTCCCCTCCTCCTCCCCTCCTCCTCCCCTCCTTCCCCCTCCTCCCCTCCATTACTCCTCCACCACACCCTCCTCCTCCTCCTTCCCTAACTTTTCAAGAAGAGAGGGGACTGTGTTTCGTGCCAAGTGTCTTTTTCCTTCTGGGCACTTTCTCTCATCCCTGTCCCTACCGTTATCTCTGCCATTTGCTTCCACCTGTGAAAGACAAAGGCCAGTGAGTGGGCAGCTACTCGAGGTCCTGGTCTCTGGGGACCTTTGGAACCGCAGGGGCGCTGCTCCGCCCCCTGGCAAAGCCTCCCCGGACACAAACACTCGCCTGCCCCAGCGGGAGAAGTGGGGCTTTAAGGAGAAAATCCAAACCCGGGGACTGAATCAGTCACTCGGGTCCTCGCTTGAGTTTCTCGGGGGAGGCTCACGCCAGGGGCGAGTCCCAAAGGGGATGCTGCCCCCAGGAGCCCCAGCCGCGTCAGCAGCTGCGGACTCCCGGGACAGGCTGCGTGTGGCGCGAGGGAGGGCCCTGCACACACGGGGTGCAGTGGACGTGTGTCACGCCACGCCTCTGTTCACTGCTCCGTTCTGAGCCTGACCCACGGGGGTCAGGGATGGGGCCCTCTTGTCCCGAGGAACTTTCAGCAGGGAGGACTGTCGGGAGCAAGGGCCCCAGCCAAGGCTTCCCAGAAGAGGGGGCATCGAGTAGGGTTTTTAAGGATAAGTAGGAGTTTTCCCAACAAGTGTTTAGGGTTGGGTCATGGAGGGGACGGGAAGGGATAGAAGGATATTGGGAACCATGCACTTGTTTCTTCCTGGTAGTTTTGCCCCAAAGAGCGGCAAATCAAGCTCCTAGCTCCGCTGGGACCTCAGGTGTCCCTGCAGGTGTCCCTGGGGCCTGGCTCCTGGGTCTCTCCTGGGCCCTGCCACCACTCTCTGCTTCCATCTCGCAGATGAGTCCAATGTCCGGCCAGCATGGCCCGCTCCCCCTGCCCCAGGTCCCCTGAGGGACCCTGTCCCTGGAGCCCAGGTCAGAGAGGGGCTGTGCTTGCAGGTCTGGGGCCAGGGCCCTGTGGTGACAGGTGATGGAGGGGGGAGGGGGCAGGGGAGGGGGAGGAGGAGGGGAGGGGGAGGGGAGGGG